>JAFBJS010003414.1:16861-28332 GCA_016785265.1 Paraplagusia blochii | reverse complement strand
AGCAAATACTGTATCAAGTGACCAAGGGTGTCAATGACTATCACCATATCTGCTTTAATTTCCATGTCTTAACAATAATAAACCATCATGGTACGAGAACCATGACACTTGCCAACGCATATGCTAAAACAACAGAATAATACAGTAAATGGCAAAAGGAGCAGTGGNNNNTGGTAGCAAATACTGTATCAAGTGACCAAGGGTGTCAATGACTATCACCATATCTGCTTTAATTTCCATGTCTTAACAATAATAAACCATCATGGTACGAGAACCATGACACTCGCCAACGCATATGCTAAAACAACAGAATAATACAGTAAATGGCAAAAGGAGCAGTGGTGGCCCAGTGGTTAAGGAAGCAGACTTGTGGTTCTAATCCACCAGCTGCCAGGTTGCCAATGAGGTGCTCTGATGATAGCACTTTCCCGACCCCCTTAACCTCCAGTGGGCTCACCACCCACAGGACGACTGACAACCTGGAGCAGTGGGATTTGGGTCTGTGACTTGGCAATGGACAAGCAGATGAAGACCGGCTCAATTTGAATTAATCGTGATTTGCTTTCGTCTTACAATGATGTTCCGCGACATTTATTTCACGCCATTGCATCAGAGAACATTCTCTCTCCTAAGCTCTTCTGATCCATCTGTAGCTGATTTGGTTATTTTATTTTATAAAACATTAATATTAGGTTTTGCAATTACAGCGCCATGATTTTGTGGTTATACTTACAATGGCACCAACACTGTAAATAGGATTGTAATTTACTTTGCCGTATCAGTATTTGGCCTTGTTGTCTCATTCTCTTTTGTCAAGATTTTTGCTTGTTTTGCATTTCCACTTAACTAATTTCTCTTGGCAAAGATGCACGCAAAGATACGCTCATCTACTGTTAGGTTTCAGCACAAGTCATTACTGTAGAAATAATAAAAATGTTTTCAACTACATAAAACATCTATGCTAGGCTACTACTACTATTAAGGCTACTTTACTGAACTGATAAAGGATTAAAGGATCTTGTTGTTCATCTCAAGTTTTTTGGGGACATTTTTTTTTTGCATTTTACCCAGCACCGCATTTTTCGCATCATGGTAGCGTGGACGGGCCAGCTTCAGGGACACCTCAGCTGTAATTTAGCGATAGGGGGATTTGAACCGGGGGTCTTGCTAGGCCACCTACTGCCCCTATTTTTTTTTTAGATTAGGTTTAAGTTTAATTTCCAGTTGTGTTCCAATTACGAACTTCTGTCAAATTTGGACAATTTTTTCTTTCTAGCTGACATTCTATGACTATTTGTCTCAACATTGGTTATTATTATTTCATGTCTTTTTGACTTTCATATCTATAAAATTGATCCAGAAATAGTTTTTGACTAAGCTTTAATTTTAGTGACTTGAGTTTTATATCAGATATGTGACTAGTCAGTACCATTGTGTTTCATTTAACAAAAATAAGATGTAGAAAAGGTATCTAATTAGAAAAAGGTCTATTTACTGTTTCAGCTTCTGTACTGGTATTGTACAAAAACCAGACTAGATTTTACTATTACAATTACTATTGCTCTTGTTTGAGTTACATACCTACAGCACCATTTACCGATATATTTCCACTGGTTATTCCTGACAATTCATTATTTATATTTCCTTCTAACTCTACACGGAATAATATTCACCATTGTATTTCCAATAAATTATAACACAGATGCAGATGTAATTTACATAATTGGTGTAAACTATTGTCTTGTCTTTTTAATTTAAATTTTATGTAAATCGAAAAGGAAAACTGATTATCATATCCATTGTTGCCTGTCTGCAGTGTTATGTTTGAAATATGAATGGTGGACGTCTGTCTGATTTGACAATTATCAACAGAGACATTAAAAAATAGACAATTAAGGACAGAAAATGTAAATTGTGTTTTCACAGCTGTCGTTGAGGCTTCACCAAAGGAAGTATTTTCTCAAAACCGCTCCAAAATATTATATTTATTTTATATTCTGTTCCAGTCTAAATTGCTTTTCCAATAAAGCAGCTGCGGGTTCATAAAATATGCAGTAATGAAATTTCATTTTATTTCCCATCCTTGAAAAGCTGGGAGTGCTGTGGTTGTTTTAAAAGCAGGGTGAAATGGCAAATACAAGGAAACGCACAAAAGAAAAACAGCCTTGTGATGTGAAAGGTCTATTATTGGTAAAAGGGGACGCGTTGAGTGCAGTCAAGTCAACAAGTCAACGTGATTAGTGTGAAAATCAAATTATACTGCATCCAAACTCAATATGCTTCCTAGAAACGGCATGGATATTTTTTTTTTCCCCAGAATATAATAGAATAAAAATAATAATAAAAAGAAAAAATCCACAGTCGTGTGCTCTTTACGTGAACTTGCGCATGAGTTTACATGGAAACACAGGCAGACCACATTGTAATTGAGTTATTTCTGTCCATTTGGACAATTTATGGTTTATGGTAAAGGAATTTATATTTATTAATTACCCTTTACTCTGTGATAAACATGGTTCATTCCGCACCAAAAGTTGTAATGTAGTAATTTTTCGGAACAAATTGGTTGATTTGTTATAATGGCAATGTTACATTTTCTTGTTGCTGTCCAGACTGAAATCATGCATCACACTGGACATTATATATCGATGTCCTTGGAAGATTTCTTTGATTTGTTGCTTATAATTTACTTATTTTGCACTGCATTTCAGTTATAAACATAATTAATGTATAGAATGGGTCGATCGGATACTCTGGATCACTACAGGTTAAAAAATAACTGCCTGGTGCAGCCCATATGTCCAACTAAATTTTCCCCAAGATGCCATAAATAAGAAATAAAGAAGGACTGCATTGCCTCAGCAAGGGCAGCTTGACTTCAGTGCTGGCAAATATTTTCAAATACAAGTTGCGGAGCAATTACCGGACCCACACAACTCCCTCACGGACTCACAGTATTCATTGATCTTCATTTATTTTCAGGTCTCGTGGGCAGAAATCTCATTGATTGCCACCCAAATCCCATGGTTCCATACTGTGGGTTTCCCACTAGAAGTTCCGTGGGTCAGGACGGTGCTATGCTCGTAGCATAGGCGTAGCCACGGTCGGGCACGGGTGGACCTGGGCCTGTCCACTTGTCAGTCTGGCCCACAAGCGCTTGCAATGTCATAACGAGGGATGATCTTCATTATCAAACTCAGGCTAGAATACTTTGGGGTCGGCCCCCCCTGATTTTTTGGGGCCCCATTTTATGGGTTCTGGCTACGCCCCTGGCTCGTAGCACCTCAGTAGCAACCTTGCAGCTGGTTGATTAGAACTGAAGCCTAGTGGACCCAAGTCAACTTCCTTGAAGGCTAGGTCACTATTGCTCCATTGTTCTACCTACCTACCTACCTACGTACCTACCTATCTACCTACCTACCTATCTACCTATCTACCTATCTATCCATCCATCCATCTATCCATCTAAAACGTTTAACTTGGCTTGATAACATATTGTAACCTTTAATCCAACCAAACTAGCCAAAGCCAAACTTAAAGATCCACAGGTTTGCTGAATTAAGTACTGGTACCATCATTTGCTCCTTCTCCTACATTGTATAGCATTGAGCAAGATCATGCGCAAGTCCAACCTAAAGCCCCCAACACGGATGCATAATGTACAAATATGATTTTGTAATAGCTTCAGTCATTATACAGCCTGAGGAGGAGGATTTCTTCTCTATAATGTTCACTTCTGAATAAAAATGAGGTGGTGGTGGTGGTGGTGATGCAGAGGAGCTCATTAGAGGGTGACCAGCTGAATCACTCCTGACTCCATGTTTCTTTCTGTCTGTCTGTGGATCAGTGTGGATCCTCATATGACTCCTACACTGTGGCAACTGCTGGAAAATGCACCACAAATGAGCTTTTATTTTAGTTTTTACCAGCTACCAGTGTTTGCTGATCCACAGTTTTCTGCAGTACCAAGCCACACCTCCCCTCCTTCCAAAAAACACTTATTTTGTTTATTTGAAACCCAATGCAGTACTAAAAGTATGTCCTGAATTAAATAAAACTGTAAAAAGCATTTTTATTTTTTTAACAACAGCTTTAGGGGCACATTTTGATTTATACTTAAGATGTAAAATGTCCAAAGCAAAACAAAATGTATTATCAACCAATGATAATACATTATGTGATCAAATAAAAGCATGGAAGGAAAGGTAAATATCAAACATAAAGCGGACTCTTTTACTCCGGGCATACTTCGTCTGAATTTTTCAGCTGATTTTGCTATAATTGTGGGTCAGGCTGATCTTTGGCTGAATGCGAACATAACTACACAATCACCCTGCCACCACGCCATCTCCTGGTTGAATGAATAAATATCGAACATGTCGAAACCCACATTGCCGCTTGTGAGCCAATCACACCCATCTCACTGTTAAAGCAGTCTCACAAGCCAATTTACCTCAATCTTCCACACCGATTATTTACATAGAAGTAAACAATGCAGAACAGCATGGCATCACCGCAGTCAATGGAAGCTCAACTTGTGTGTTTTAAATGTGGCTTCCCAGAATGACACATATGTTGTTGTTTGTTTGTTATTCTCATGGTGTGGCATTGGTGGCCTAGTGGTTAAGGAAGCGGACTTGGGTCCCGGGTTCAAATCCACCAGCTGCCAGGTTGCCACTGAGGTGCTCTGAGCATAGCACCCAACCCACATCACTTCTTGTGGGTTCACCACCCACAATACACAATATGGTGGGTGGCGCCAACTGCCCCTGGCGCCACCCCTGCGACCCGGCAACGGACAAGCAGAAGAAGATGAATGAATGAATGAATATTCTCATGGTGTCTTAGAGAGCAAATGTGAAGATCTTTGCATCTCCTCTGTGTAGGTCCTCGGACATCCAGGTCATCTAATCCAAAATGGGTTACTATGAGGGACAACTGGACATAGAAGATTTCTTGAAAATGTTCTACCTCTCATCCAAGAGGTTTCTTCAGTTCTAGCTGACTGCTAGGGAGTTCTGGTATTTCACCTCAAAGAGGATGCATATCTTGGAAAGATGGTTGTTGCAGGTAACGGAATCACTAATGAGGAAAGAGGGGTTGGATGTGTGATGGACCACATCCAATTCCAGGTGAGCTGAATGTACCATCAAAAGTCTAGAGGTGTGAATGGTTGCTGGTATTGGTATTACCTGATTGATACTTTGCTTTGTTGTTTGTTGAAGTGAGTTGTCTTCCACTTTGTAACTTTGGAATTGTAATCTGGTTGTCAGGGATGGTGGAGACATTTCCGGGAAGAGATCTCAGAACAATATTTAAGGTGGATAAAGATTCTGTCTTAACCCGCCTCTACTGCTTGGAGATTTCCTCCAGATTGACATTGACGGCATCTCCCACTACTGTCTTCTTCTTCTTTGTTGTCTTGATTTAGGTTGCAATTCCGGCTACATGTCTGTGAAGATTCTCATTCATCCAGGCCACGAGATCCAAAAAGAGTTTAGCTGTAAGCTACTGGACTTCCTCTACTTTAGTTGCTTACAACTAAACCCTTTTTGAATTCCGGCTGCAGGACTCAGACGTGTCATGTATGGATGTACAGTGTTAGCAGTTCAATAGCATGTGATCATCAGATCATAAAGTGTGAACACATATCTTGAGCTTTGAACTGGCAACATTACTTGCACATTATTTCATCATGTCTCACTACAGCCTGCTTCCAAACGACAGACGGGGCGGTTCTGGTTCTGGTCCTGGGCCGGGCGTTGAGGATACCTGGAGTAGAATATCAGATGAAATTCTTTGGTGGGGAGGTTTTGAAGGAGGTGAAAGTGGAAGCAGTGCTGGGAGAATAAGGCAAAGTCAAACTTGGCTTAGGAGTTTGCTTCTGTGAAGTTCAAAAAGTTGTTGAAAATAAGAGTTTGTAGAGGGAAACGGAGAGAGATCTGACTGAGACGGAAACAGAAGCTCCAGAACCAAATCCTGGAGGCACAGCTGCCGCAACCAACAGCTTTCACACAGACATGCAGACCAAGACACAACCACTTATATTTACACACAAAATAAAGAAGGCAGTGATTCCTTAAGGTTCATTTGATTTTTTGAACACGTACCTTAAAAAAATCCATATATATCATTATCACAAATATAAAAAGGGTCTGGACTCTGTGGTGGCCAATCCATGAGCTTATTTGCTTAGTTAAATACAAGTGGCGACTTTTTTTTTTTTTTGTGACACAGTGTATTTGTAGACTACAAGAATACATATACAAGTTGTATTAAATCTGTTATTATGTAAAAAAAAAAAAAAAACACTTTTTTTCTCTACGTCTGCACTTGCATCAGTGTCGCCATTGTGTTTTTCATGGTAGTATATTTAATTTATGTTCATAATCTGTATTATGTTTTCATTCGCCAACTCTACTGTCAAAGGGCAATATAGTTTAGGTGGCTTGGGCGGCAACACTGTGGTGAGGTTCATAGAGAGTAAATATATCCATGATAGCCACTCTTATTGACTTATGTTTTCAGTTTCCACATTTGAGCTACAATTAGTTCAGAAAAAAAATCATCCATTCATTCATCTTCATCCACCTTCCATTGCCAGGTCTCAGGGACAGCGGTCTACATGACTGCCACCAAAATCAACATCGCTCTATACTCTGAACCTTCGTGTGGAAGGTACAAAAATATGTGACACATTTTGATTGACAGCTGCACAGTTGTGCAGTTGTAACTAAAGAAATGTTACTGAGGTTAGTCAGAAAGTTGTCATTTGAGTTTGACGTCAAAATGGAGTTACAAACCAAAAGAGTTTGGAAAAAAAATCGTAACAATGTAGGAACCTTTAAACTACTTTGGCACCACATCTAACCTGTTGACAACGGTTCCCAATTTTCATCTAAAGTTTTGACCAATATGTTATACATCAGTATTTCTGTCACTCTTGGCTATACTAACACATCATTGACATGGGCCACAGTGGGTACTAAAATTTGAAACCGGGGCCAGGTCTGGAGCAGATAGTTGAGCATCTGTGTGAACTAAGATTAATAACGTGTTAAAGTAAAGTAGGAAGACCTAGGACACGCTGGAGCGACTATGTCGCCCGGCTGGCCTGGGAACGCCTTAGGATCCCCCCAGACGAGCTTGAGGAAGTGTCTAGGGAGAGGGAAGTTTGTGCATCCCTCCTCCGAATGTTGCCCCCGCGACCCGGCTCCGGACAAGCGGATGACAATGAATGAAAAAAAAAAAAGTTATGAAACGAGATAGGGCACTAGCAGCCGAGTGGTTAAGGAACCGGAATGGGGTCTGTAGGGTTTCAGGTTAGATTCCACCAACTGCCAGGTTACCACTGAGGTCCCCTCCTACTTGGCACTGTCACCACTCACTGCTCCCCAGGCACTCAAAGCTGCCCACTGTCCACTTTGGTAAGGGGTAAGTTGCTTTGTGTGCAGTTGTGTGAATACCAATGTCATAATGAGAAAAAATTTCCATTCCTTCCTTCCCTTTTAAAACTAACATGATTTAAGCCTTTTACATGTCATCTATTTCATCAAGGATCTGCCCTGAGCCCCTTCTTGTTTGCTTGGGTGATGGACAGATTGACAGATGAGGTCAGACAGGAGTCTTTGTGGACAATGATGTTTGAAGATGATATTTTGATCTGCAGTGAGAGCAGGCAACAGCTAGAAGAGAACCTAGAGAGGTGGAGGTTTGCACTGGAGAGAAGAGGAATGAAGGTCAGTCGTAGCAAGACAGAGTACATGTGTGTGAATGAAAAGCGTAACAGTGGAGTGGTGAGGTTAGAAGGAGCAGAGGTGGTGAAGGTGGAGGATACTTAGGCTCAACTGTTCAGAGCAGTGGAGACTGTGGATGAGAGGAGAAGAATATAGTACAGGCAGGATGGAACAACTGGAGAAAAGTCTCTGGAGTGATTTGTGTTAGAAGAGAGTCAGCTAAGGTGAAGGGAAAGGTTTACAGGACAGTGGTGAGACCAGCCATGATGGATGGATTAGAGACACTAGGAATAGGTAGAAGACAAGAGGGAGAGCTGGAGGTGGAGGAGTTAAAGATGCTGAGATTCTCTTTGGGGGTGACAAGGATGGACAGGATCAGCAACGAGGTGATCAGGGGGACAACACAGACAGGAAGGTTTGAAGATAAAGCTAGAGAAGCCCAATTAAGATGGTTTGGACATGTTCAGAGGAGGGACAGTGGTTATATTGGGAGAATGCTAGACATGGAGCTACCAGGTAAGAGACAAATAGAAAGACCAACGAGAAGATTTATGGATGCGGTGAGGGAGGACATGGAGGTGGTTGGAGTTGGAGTTGAGGATGCGGAGGACAGGGTGAGATGGAAATTGTAGACTCGCTGTGGCAACCCCTGAAAAATGTGATAAGCCGAAGAATAAGAAGAAGACATGTCATCTATTTGAAAATGCTGGGAAAAGACAGAAGGATTGAGATAATATCAATTAGTATAACAAGTTTGGTGGGCCAGATTAAAAGTCAAAAAAGACATATAGAAATAAAAAATCTTGATCAAATCTATAACACATTTATATTTATGAACATGAATTACTTTGGAATTTGATGTTTTCTGAACTATAATACTGTATATTGTGGTGGACACTGACACAAATGGACATATCATATGGTCATAACTCACTGTTATTTCCATGTTTCTTTACTCAGTGTGTTTGCATTGGTGGCAAGTTGGTTCTATCATGCAACTGATAGTATTGTTACTGTTATTACGACGCTGTCCCTTTAACAGAGTCGCGGGGATTGTGGGTATGGAACGTTTAGCGCCATGTTGGTTTAACGGTAAAATGGACGTCTAAATAAACGACACGCTGCTGCGTGCTCTTATCAAGAAATTGTCTCCATCGCTACTCTCGCACTGCAATTTCTACAATATGGCATTTCACGGCTGGATTTCACAAAAGTAGAACTTATCTGTTATTTTGCTCCAAACCCCTGAATGGGCCCTGATGTACAGGTTTAGACAAACAGATGGACACAAGCCAAATCTGAAGAAAAAAAAAAAAAAAATGTATATTAGTGTTGCATTAGTCATTGTGTCTGAATTGAATCAGTGACAGACCAAAGAAATCAGCCTCATTTGTGGTGGCGTTAGGAAGAAATGACTCCATAATGAGTTTCTCCGCATGACAAATATTGCACATTGGGAAAATGTCTCAAAAGCGCTGCCTGTAATAAGACTGTGCTGTGTTTTAAGCGACATCTAATAACTTGTCCTTGAATCACCTTTGTGCAGTAAACGAAAGATGGAAGATTCAGACAAAAAAAATAAGCTGATACCGAACGAGTAATCAACGCCGTTGATATGAGCCGGGAATTTACAAAGAGATCATTAAAACAAAGAGATTGGTACGGACTCGCTTAATGAATAGTTCATGCAGCAAATTTGGGCTTCAGAATCGAGCCGTGATGATCTCCAGACCTCTCTGGAAAACATTGCAATTTTAGTCACACTTCCTGGGTAACCAATGTACTTCATGAGTGACAGTTCTTGTTATATTGTTAAAGTAGAATATATATATTATTCTTTTTGTTTCTGAACACAAGCAAGGAAATATTCACTTGTTTTGATTACCCTTGTCAACTTATCCAAGAAAGAAGACTAGATGGAGCAGTTGACCACCAGGGAGAGATAGGTGGAGATGGAGAAGTCACAGTCCAACTCGAAGGCTATTGGTCCAAATAGCGAGGTCCAAATTTGCACAAATTAAAGACTCTAATTAAGCGAGACAACAAGCCGGAGAGAAGCTGCAGTTTTACCCAAAAAGTCATACACAGAAATTTAGGTTACCCTTACCCCAAGTCTGGCAAAAACAAAAAAAAAAAAATTAATATAAAAGCAATTGTAAAAAGCTGTTGTTCTAGCAACAAGAACAGATCATTTAAGAACCAAGAAACCCGGCAGGTCAAAAAAAAAGTCCTACCTCGAAAAGGTTGCAAGGATGGCCTAAACTAGCACAGATAAATGTACGTTTCTGCATATAAACCTCTCTGATAATATAGCACAGAATAGATTTTTTTTTTCAAATTAAAAGACAATCTAATAGCTAACATTAAATCATCTGAAAAGAAATGTGGCCAACAGTTAATGAGGGACTTTAAAGCCCAGATCTTTTTAATTTCCGGCATTACTTTACCAGGAAACAGGTAAAATATCAGTTAATTTATCTTGATAATTTACCTTATTGATAGTGTGTGAACAGACATTAGATATAGTTGTTCTTTTACATATTTAACACATAATAACTGTACATATTTTGTCCTATTTAAAGGAAAATCTTTATTAAAGTCTTTATTTTTTTACTTTTTTTTCAATATATGTATAAATATATATTTTATTTAATTGTTTTTATTCTCTTATTTTCAACACAGCCTTGTTGAGCAGCATTCTAACATTCCCATAAACATTCACCACAATATTCCCGTAATTTCTTCCACTTCTTATTGATTTTCTTTTTCTATCCTCACCTTTTCTAGGAGTCGACTCCCATTTCACTGCAGCTCTTCTCAGCATCCTTGGTTTGGTTCCAACGTCTTATCACAAGTTCTCAGGTGTGACGATTAATCAATATACAAAGGTAAAAGACAACTAGATGTTTGGTTAAGTTAGCTAGTTTCGGAATATTGGAAAAAAAGGTTCCATGTACTGAAAGTCTGATACTGTGGCAGAAACACGATTCGTATTCCAGGGTCGACATGACCCTGTGGTTTAAGACAGGTGGAAGAATCTGATGGACATAACACTGAACAAAACACCGTCTCCCTGTGTTTGACACCAACGCTGTTGATGCTTCTACTTGTCTTGTTGGCAACGTGTTCACTGAAAGTCAAGACACTCTCTATATATTTCTTTATTTATTATTTCTGCTCGGCTCTTGTCTTGACAATTCACCCCTTGCTGCATTCACTCTCCTCCCATCCCTCAGGCTTCTGCCTCCTGACTTCTCGGTTTTCTCCTCTATGTGTAACAGGATCTCAAGAAAATCCTAAAAATAGCCAAACTGTCATATCCTAAGCATGACCTGAGGCCACAGAAGACTCAGATCTTACTCCCGAGGAGAGAAAGAGAGTTGAAAACAAGTCAAGAATCCAACCCTGATTTTCACAAGTCTGAAAAACTTCCAAATAGAAACAAAATTTAAAAGTGAATCTTAAGAAAAAAATGAATGAAAATGTAAAAGCAAATGATTATGATTAATTTGACGGTGTAAATTGGTTACCTTTTTTAAGATTTATTTTAAAAATTAACTCATATCCTGGAATGATCTGGACATTAGATCTACATCAATCTGGACAAATATAATAACAACAAAAAAGGCTGATAATTAAGTTTAATTTCAGAGCTGATTTCTGGCCATTTTGCATGGTTTTATTGACGGTGACAAAAATCACTTCCGTTCCTACTCACTCAATCACTAGCAATAA
>JAFBJS010003414.1:0-16796 GCA_016785265.1 Paraplagusia blochii | reverse complement strand
ATTTATTTCCATGCCTGTACATGATAAACATTATACAAAAATAAAATCACCAATCAAGCTATAAACATTGTAAAATAAGCTATAAATAAATTTTATCCAATCCATACTGTAAATCCCTTAAAAATGTATGTGTTCAGTAATGTTAAAAGTACTAAAGGCATTGCAGGAGAGCTCCTTATAACTTTCTTTAGATCTTTAATAATCTTGTAGTTAGATAAAAGAAAGGGTTTCAACAATAAAAGCAATATGCTACCTTTAAAAGGAAAAGGAAAGGAAAGACTGGATATTAAACATAGAGAGTAATAACCAAAGCAGCTGTGTCAACATTCTCTGCCTGAACCGTTTTTTTTGTTTTTTTTTTAATGCCCATAAGATTCTGTATTATCACTGTTGGATTAGTAATCAATTCACAGTGAAGCCCACATTCAGTTCAAAGTAATCCCTGTAAGACAGTGATGGAAGTATTGATTTTGCTCTATTAATATATGGATGGACACACATGTGTCAATTGCAAACATGTTTTAATAACACTCAAATGAATTGCCACAAAATATTGATATTAAGTGTATTACACGTAATAAAATTCAATTAAAAAATAATATATTTAATATTCATTCATCATCTTATCTGTTACAGCAGCAGTCTTCACTTCTGCCACACAAGTCACACTGCACCTGTCCCACCAAACCCCCATCAAAATATATATATATAAAATAATATCTATTTATACTTAATTTAAATTCGTATATGACCCTACTTGGTGTTGCAACCGTAATAAAAATCACAGTTAAGGTGTGTCCTCAGCTGAGGTGTTACTGGGATATTTTGGGTATGAGTTGAGCTGGCAAAAAAAAAAAAAAAAAAGTGTAATTGGCACACAACAGGGAAGTATAGGCCACAGAGAGAAACACAGGCAGGAACAAGTGGATGATGGAGAGTGTAGATAAGGAGGCAGGGAGTAGAGCAACCAGAGAAACACAAGGTCAGACACAAAAGCAACTAAGACTGTAGACAACAACAGAGTAAACAGAAAAGTAAACTCCACTACTATCAATGTTCAACACAGAAGAAGGAACCTTGTTTTTTATAAAGAAAAGTCAGTTTCCCCCCCCCAAAAAAAAATAATAACCAGGGTCTTGAGAACTATTGGATTTACCAAAAAATGTGGTGAGCAAATCTCTAAATACAAAATTGTGAACCATATAATGATATACTGTAGTACAGTATAGTACATCAATCTGTTAAAACACATTAACTGTGATAGTCTGGGGTTTAGATCATTATAGTAAATGTAATGATACCTGGTTGTTCACCTTGACTGGAATCACAACACAGATACACTGTACAAGAAGGGCCAGAGTAGGCGTTACCTCCTGAGGAGACCGTGGTCTTTTGGAGTGACGGCCACGGTTGGACTCAGTGCAGGACGTGGGTGACAGGATTGTTCTGGCAAAACTGACATCCATGCTCAACACAAGTCCCACCCCCTGCAGGACAAACTGTCAAAACTGCACAGCAGCTTCAGTGACAGACTGCTCCACCCTCGCTGTGTGATGTGGAGATTCAGGAGATCCTTCCTTCCTGCTGCTGTCAGACTGTAAAACAACCATCCCTGATAGGTGCAACATTGTTACATAAAATGTAAACTCACTGTTTTTTTATTATCTCTATAGACCACTGTTGTTTCACTTGTTCTATATAAGTTTAATACTGTTTTTTAATGATTAATGTTGACACTGTTTTATTCTCTTTTAAGCCCTCACCACTACACTATGCCATTGTATATATTGTGTTTATTAATTTTTTTGTGTGTATTTTTTTTGTTTTTTGTCTTATGAAATATTTCTTTCCCCACTGTGGGACAAATTAAGGTTCCCTTCACCTAAATTGTAATCAAATTTTCTGATAAACCTTCGTCATCATCGTCATATCGTTCCACGGTCCGGAAATGGCCACAGGCCACAAGTTTGAAGCACCAGTTTGATTAACCCAATCAAGCACAAGACAAACACTGTCAGGCATAACATATTACTTTACAGTATATTTACGCAATGTTACATGGGGGGTGGCGAGGGGTGTGGGGGGGGTTGTTGTAGAAAATGCTTCATCTAGCTACAGCCGACTTAGCCACTGACATCTGTCCTCCATGAGGGCAGCAAGTTCCTGGGCTATGGGTCCATCAGTACCCCCTCTCAGAATATCGGTGAACAACATCCTCGGTATTTCCTGCCCTTGTTAGTGAAGCTGTGTTTCGCACAGCACTAGTTTTTGCAAGCAGCATTTTTGTTGCTAATGATGGGCAGGTCACCATAAGTGGATGTCTAGAGCTTTTTGTCATAGATGGACTTTTCCAGAGCATCCATAATATTCCAGCTGTTGTAACCCTATAAGACACAAGAGTCAAACTCTGGCCCGGGGGCCAAATCTGGCCCACATTGTAATTAAGTTTGGCCCCGTGAGATATATTATCAAATGTGTACTAGAGTTGACCCACCAGTATGTAGACCTTAGATATTCTCAGAATTTGTTATATTAATAATGCATCCTTTTTTGTTAAAGCCCATACATTTTGTTCTGTAAAGAAAGATTTACATTAAAAATGATCTGAAAAGACAACAAAGAGAATGACAAACAAGAATAAGAAACTAATACCAATGATGTCTGATTTTTTTTCTATTACTGTTTCTCATGTGTTGATACAAATAAGCGTTGGTTGTTCCAGATTCAGTGGATCCACATGGAGAAACACTATTTCATAACCGGAGAGGAGGGAAAACATGCACGTTAATAGTTAATTTCTCAATATATATTGAGTTTGGTCCATGACTTCATGCCCGTTTTCAGTTCTGGCCCACAGTGAAATTGAGTTCAACACCCCTGCTATAGGAGAATACAACGTACTGCAATGAAGATGCAAAGCTCCAGTTTCCCTGAAAATGCTGAATTTCCACACTTTGTTGATATCAATGAACAACATCCTTGGTCTTTCACATCCTTGTTGGCCAATCATGGTTCCCATAGAGTTTGTTTCTTGGGTGCTGAGTTCTGGGTGTCTGCAGTAGTGACCTGCGAGCTAGAGTTTTGCTGCTGACGAGGGGCAGGTCATGAAGGTCATGGTTGGGTCCTCATACATACACAGTTAAGTGCTTGCCAGGCCAATGCTTTACTCGCTGCGATAACCTTCTCAGTACAGTAACCCAACAAGCCCAGGTATTTGTAATCGGCCACCGAGTCCAGTCAGAGCCATTGGCTGCATAGATAGATGTCTTCTCCTTGATGGTCAAATGTTAAACCGTAGTAAGCTTTCTTACTCTAGCAATACTATTAGTATTGATACCATATGAAACTCCCAGATACAAGGTCTTTTGTGTGCTGATAAATCAGTTCCAAAGACTAATTACTTCCACTGCCAACAAAAACATCTTAAAAAAAACAAACAAACAAAGTCACCTCACAACACAACTGAGAATATAATAAACAAACAAAATATCCATATTCATCAGCAGAGAACTGTTTAAAACAGAGTGTATACAAGGACAAACAAAATAAACCAGTCCAATGATGGACACACTAATGAGGATGCAGCCTACATTCTTTGTAATTTATGCAGATGCAGAGCCTGTTTCCTTGTGTATATTTGCTCCGCAAACGAAACGTTGTTATTTTATACAAAGACCGCAAAGTAACGGGCAAACAGTTTCCCCCCTTGTCATTTACTCAGAGTAAATATGAGCTGTGACATGATGTGAGTTTCCCTTAGCAATTATCCTATGTCAGTGGGCTTTGACTCCTCTTATGGAACATGACTGTGGCTCAGTGTGTGCTCTCAAGATGTTGCATTACGTACAGTGCAGGGCTCTTCAAACATGTGTCTGTTGGAAGTCATGCAGGAGTGAAGCCGTCAATGTTTATGCCTTGATCCTTTTGTTGAAGGTTTTACTGAATCAGAAGTGCAGTCTTCCAAAAGCCTAAAAAACAAAACAATATTTCCAGTAACATAAAAAAATAATACATGATTGGTTGGAAATCTTTTCTTTTTCTGCCTTAATAAATAACTTGGATTTATGTTCTGCACAAGATGCTGTGCCCAGGTTTATATAGTCTACTACGCCAATGTCTCTATTTTTTTATGATTTAATTTGATTAAGTCCTTCAAAAGACTGAGTTACATTAAGATTGCAGTAAAAAGTTTGTCGTCATATCTCATGCTGAGATATTTTATGCAGGACTGCCTCCTTCAAGGAGTGATGAGATTTCTGTTAGGTTTGACGTGATCATTCTATACCAGGCGTGTCCATACATTTTTGTCTTGTGAGCTATTTTTCAAATGACCAGACTGAAGTGATCTACCTAGGTTAAGAAATCTAAATATATTTACCCATATAAACTGGATAAATTACACTCTACATTAACATATAAGATATGTTATGCTGTCAAAACCTATATTACTCTCACTTTAACACAGTGATTAGCAGCTTTAAAAAGTTACATCTTTAGTTTTAATTACTATCATATATTTTTTTATGTTATTGCTCAGGATCTACCAGCACTCTTTTGGAGATCTACTGGTAGATCCTGATCTACCTACTGGGCTCCCCTGTACTGGACCAATCCCATAGCTGATTGATGACAACAGTCCTTTATTGATGACAACAGTCCTTTATTTATTAATCAACAAGGTTGCCTTCTTGGTTTTCTAACGTTACTGATCCAAAGGAATTCTAAACGGTGCTTTAAACATATGCTGGAATGAGTTGAAACAAAGGATTATGACACACTAACACAACAAAGGGACATTTGTAATAAAAACTTAACATTCTGCAAATTTTGTCCCAGATATCAGATGGATCAGGTTACTGGACACACACTATTTTATGTTTGTTTGAGCGCCATCCTTTATAAAAAAAAACATTTTTATATGTTTTTATAACAAAAACAAAAACATTTTGATAAAAAATGTATCCTATAAAAATTTATGGATAACTATTTTTTTTCCTTTAAGACTGTAGTGCAGGGTTGTCATTTACACCAGGGGTTAAATTATCAATATAGTTCCCCTTGAAGGAATGGTTATAACTGCAAGACTGTCTTTGGTAGTTACTGGCTGCTAACTACTATACTGGTCTGTATAGTGGACTTCATGAGAAGGCAAATAAACACTTTTTTTAAGCCCCAATAGATCACACAAAACTACTTGGTGGGCCACATTTGGCCCACAGACCTTAAGTTTAACACTATGTGCAGTGTCTGTAAATATTATCTCCACCTGCCATTTTCTGGTTTCAATTTCTAAACCTAAAGGAGGATATAATTGAATTAGCATCATACACACTTTTGGGTTTGTTTATTATTAGCTAGGCTGACTAAAGGTTAGCAAAAAATAGCCATACGATTGTTAACAATTCTAAGCTATGTCTTAGGGGTAGACAAATGTGTCCTCAGCTCAGCTGTCTCACCTCCAGTTGAACTGGAACAATGTTTTTTTTTTTTTTTCTCCCCTGTCCTGTATGAGTGATCACAGTGACTTGATGTAAGTGTGTTTTCTGCAGCTCAGAGCTCCTTCATGTTCTAACCCAGTTGTGTCTGAGTGATTTATTCAGTGACAGCCCAGCCGCTGTGAAGACTGGCCTGTAATGACATGTCATGTCAGGGGAAGAAGTGATGGAAAGGGAGGAGAAGATAAACATTTAACCACAGAAATGTCAGGGCACTTAAATAGAGGTGATTAGCTCCGCTACTTCTCCTCTGTCGTCTCCCTTTATGCCCTGGACTCTCCAGTCAATTAGAAAAATGAGAGGAAACGTCAACTAGAAACAAGTCACAGGCTAATGCAATGAGACATGAAGAAAAACTGGTCCTTTTCCCTCAGTCTGAAGCAGAGTCACAGAAATGTTACCACGCTTCTAATCCAGAAGGACTTTCCCCTCCGTCAGTACTGTTCAGGCAAAACGTCAACACGTACAGTGAGGAAATGGCAGAACCCGTAATTTGTTCAACATGCCTTAATGTATACGATGCCGACTGTGCATCATATACAGTGCATTTGTCAAGAATATTCAACATTTTGAGCCATAGACTGACATAAAGCAGATTTCTCTCTAATTGTTGTTTCATACTGAAGGTGCATGACAGGGATGTGATAAGCAGTGTTTGTGAACACAAATGGTTAAAACCTTTGCAAATGGTTAGAAAAAGGGTCGGGGCAGGGGGTGGGTTCCATATCAAGTCAAGAAAATAGATATGGTGCACAGTATGTCAGTGATTTTGATTTTGAACATGTGGCCTATGGGCCAAGGTCATTCCACATTTATATAATTTGCCAAAAATGGAATTGCTATTCAATTTTCTTTAAGCATTGATGAAAAGAAAAGTTGTGACATTATTTATGAAATAAATAACTTTATTTGGGTATTATCAAGTGGAAACAGGCTTCTAATAATGAGGGGTCTAAGGAAGCAGATTTGGGTCCACAAGGTTTTGATCCACCACCTGCCAAGTTTCCAGGTGCCCTGATCATAGCATCGTCTCAAATCCCATAACTTGTGATGGCTGACAGTATAGTGCACTGTGATTTGGTTGGCAGACGAGGAGACTGTCTTCTTCTCCTTCCAGCTTATCCCTTTTCTCTGGGGTTACCACACAGATTACCTAATTTCTGATCCTGTCTGCCCTTGTCACCCCCTAAGAGAACCTCAGCATCTTTAACTCTGCCACCTGTCTTCTACCTATTCCTAGTGTCTCTAATCCATACATCTTGCTGACTCACAACTGTCCTGTAAACCTTTACCTTCACCTTAGCTGACACTCTTCAACCACAAATCACTCCAGAGACCTTTCTCCAGTTGTTCCATTCTCCCTGTACTCTATTCTTCACCTTTCTTCCACAGTCTCCACTGCTCTGAACAGTTGAGCCTAGTCTAGCTGTTGCCTGCTCTCACTGCAGATCACAATGTCACAATGTGCAAACACCATCCTCCATGGAGACTCCTTTCTGACCTTATCTGTCAAACTGTCCTAAAAGGGGCACAGGGCTGATCCTTGATGAAGTCCCACCACCACCTAAAAGTCCTCTGTCCTTTCAACAGCACACCTCACCACTGTTGTACTGTTCTCATACATATGCTGCACCAATCTAACATACTTCTCTGCCACTCCTGACTTCCTCATACAAAACCACAGTTCCTCCCTTGGAACCAGGTCGTAGGCCTTTTCTAAATCCACAAAAACACAATGAAGCTCCTTCTGACCCTCTCTGCACTCTCCATCAACATCCTCAAGGCAGATATTGCACCTGTGGTACTCTTTCTCGGCATAAAACCATACTGTTGTTCACAAATCTCTATCTCTTTCCTCAACCGAGCCTCAACTACTCCTTCCCAAATCTTCATGGTATGGCTCATCAACTCTACCCTCTGTAATTGCTACAACTCTACACATCACACTACAGAGGGGGCTGATGTGCCCCAAACATGGTCCCCCCTGCATGGTCACTACGGTGATGGGGTAAATGCAGAGGCATAATTTCCCGAAGGATAATCCGTAGAGATTAATATAGTTCTAATTTATTTGTTTATTGTATTTTATTGTAAATTGGCACAAGAATACTTTTCCTCCACTTAGCAGGCATCTTGTCTGTCTCTGAACAGCAGAGTCAGAAAGTTTACCGCTTCTTCCCCCAAGCTCCATACTCCACCGGTATGTCATTGGGACCGACTGTCTTTCCACTCTTCATCTTCTTCAGAGCTTTTTTAACTTCATCCTTTCTAATCCGATCTGATTCTCCCTGTTGAGAACATGCTCCTCATTTCTACACTCCTTATCATTTTCCTTATTTAACAACTCCTCAAAGTGAACACTCTCCTGGACCTCATCATTCTACCACCAGGTCTCTTTGTCCTCCTTTCTCTGCCCAGAGGAAACACCTAGCACCTTCCTAGCTGTCTCCCTAATGACTCTAGCTCTGGTCCCCCAGTCATCTGGGAACTCCCCATCACAGCCCAGAACTGCTCTGACTTTGGTTCCAAAGTCATCATAACATTCCTCTTTCCGTAACTTCCACCACTTAATCTTCTGCTCCGTCTTCACCTTCTTCCTTCTTCTCACCTCCATTGTCAGCTTGCACGCCACCATCCTATGCTGTTTGGCTACACTCTCACCTGCCACCACCTTACAGTCATTTATCTCCCGTAGATTACCTCTTCTACAGAGAATGTAATCTACCTGAGTGGACCTGCTTCCACTCTTGTATGTCACCCGGTGTTCCTCTCTCTTTTGGAAATAGGTGTTTACCATGGCCATTTCCATTCTTTTAGCAAAATCCACCACTGCCTGTCCTTCCAAATGTCTATCCCTAACTCCAAACCGGCCCATCACGTACTCATCCCCTCTGTTTCCTTCTCCTACATGGCCATTGAAGTCTGCTCCAATCACCACTCTCTCTCCCCTGGGGATGCTCTCCACAACCAAATCCAGCTCATTCCAAAACTTCTCCTTTTCTGCTAACTCACAGCCTACCTGTGGAGCATAACCACTGACAACATTCAACATCAATCCTTCTATTTCTACCTTCACACACATCAACCTGTCTGACACCCGTTTCACATCCACCACATTACTTACATACTTTTCCCCGATGATCACCCCAACTCCATTTCTCTTCCCAGCAAATCCATGGTAGAACAACTTGAAACCTCCTCCAATATTCCTAGCTCTGCTGCCCTTCCACCTGGTCTCTTGCGCACACAACACATCCACTATTCTTCTCTCCATCATGTCAGCTAGCTCTATACCCATCCCTGTCATTGTACCTACATTCAGAGTTCCCACCTTCAGACCAACACTTCTAACCTTCCATTTTTCCCTCTTTGTCTTTATCAATCTCCCTCCTCTTCTTCTTTGTCTTCGACCAACAGTTGTCCAATTTCCAACAGTAGCCTGTAGGTTAACAGCACTGTCGGCAGTCGTTGTTAACCCGGCCCCTGACTGATCCAGTATGGAAATCTTCCGTTTTCTTGCATCTTTGATTTAGCCAAAATTTTACGCCGGATGCCCTTCCTGATGCAACCCTCACCATTTATCAGGGCTTGGGACCAGCACTAAAAAAAAACACTGGCTTGTGCTCCCTTGTGGCTGGGTTCGAGTCGAGGAGACTGTGGTAACAGATGAAAGGATGGAGATGAATGAATGAATGAAGAGTGCGAGGTGAGAGAAAGTCTTGATTGGCCATCAAGAGTGAAATTGTGCGTAGCGATATACTGTTGTTTTTACATTATGCTTCTTTTTTTGTATCAACATAATCCATCATCTAGTTGGGTGGATTCCAGAAGTCTGTAGCACTAAATATAAAACCCGGTCTAAGTTGTCTCTTTAAGTGAAGATCCTCTCACAGCTGGACTCCTGGCATCAGACACCTCACATATAAATAAATTAGATTTCCAGATGAGGTCGTTATCACTGAGTGATTGAATGAGAATTCATTATCATAATGTGTTGTTCCATTCCATCCCTCACACAGCAGAAGTACAACATACACTGGCCAACAGCACCTTCACAGCAGTCACTTGGCTCTTTGTGATTCGCTTCAGTCACTCTGAGCTAATAACTGTGTGTAATTACATAGGCATCCAGGCGACGGACTGAGCTGGAGAGAAAAACATCACTTCACTCATTACATTCCCTAACACAATGTGACTGTATGATAATGGAAAATATGGCCGACATCTATTTTCCCCTGTGGTTAATAAACAGCATTGCATAAATAAACCAGGCCTGTCTCTATATTTAGACGCTTGTTTTCTATTGCACTGCATTTTTTTGCGTTTTTAATTGTGGAAGACATCTGCTGTTTATAAGGAGGTTAGAAAAGGTTACACGGAAATCTGTGAAACGCTGACTGACGTGTTCCTGTAAGAATTTTTTTTCTTGTTTAAAGAGTTGGTTGACATAAGCTATTTCTAGTTAACTATAAGTAATGGTTCAAGGAACTGTGAACTGGGTTTGACTTTTAGAAGTACACTTTATCTTAACTTTAACTAAATTATGTAAATATAACCACAACTGCCACCCAAATCAAACGCCTCCATACTGTGAGCCACCTGTGGGTGGTGGGCCAGTACGGTGCAGTGCTTAAAGCAGGGGTCTCAAGGGCGGCCCATGGAGCGATACTTTGCGTCCTACACCTTGATGTGTTTTTATAATGTTATTATGAATTTATTAAATGTATAATAATATTTTATATTTTTGCTCTCTCCAATTTATGGTAAATCCTATATTTCTCAAAACCCGGATTCAGACACTCCCTCTGGTTCAGTGTTGTATTGCAGAGAATCCATGTGAAACAGATTTTTTATATATATTTTTTTTTCTTTTGTATTGAACACTGAGAGCTGACGCCCTTAAGTGAAATGATGAGTTAGTGTGGGTGGTGGCCCTCAACTTATGTGAGTTTGAGACCCCTGGATTACAGCATCTTCGTGCCATGTGGCAACTTGTGGATTAGAACCTGAAACCCTCTGAACTCAAGTTCACTTCCTCAACACTTCCTCGACATATATAATTTTTAAAACAATGTATTTATGGTTCATTATTGCCATTATTACTCTCATTACTATTATGATTGATAATGATATGATAATATTTTGAACATACAGAATACATGATGAGTATAACTAGGCTATATTATATAGTTATTACTTTTTTATGCTAATCTTCAGCAAAATATATGTTGTTTTTTTTTGTAATTGTTTTTTTACTACTTTTTAAACACCAGAACAGGGTAAACTTTTCATGTATTTATTGTTCTCTATTATTGTTGATAAAAGTAATAATATGAATAATTATTTATATAATATGAATAATTATTTAGCCAAAAGCGCACTCGTTTTTCTATTGTTTGACTCTTTACTTAAATAGAATATGCTCTGTCTCCATGGTCACTTTGATTATTTCTGACTCATTGTTAGTTGAAGCTTTTGTGACTCCTGCCGTCTAGCGGAGGCGGAAAACCAGAAGTAAATTTGACACCTGACACACACCAATAGGTTTTTGAAATTTCTTGTGATGCAGAAGCAGGCACTTGTTGCTCCTGCAGGAGAAGATTTCATCAGAAAACAAAGTGTTCTTTGTCTTTTCCTTTTCCGCTATTTCCACATTGTGAATATGGAAATACATTGCATCATGTCTGAACTGGTGCAGCTTTGTTTGCATTGCTGAGCTACAAAGACATGTTCAGGGTTGGATTCGTTTCGAGATGTCTTTGAAAGTGTGGAGGTATGAAAACTTCTGCTGCAGAAAGTCTATTCCTGCCTCATCCGCAGGAGAAGTATGTTCCTGAGGAGGAGGAAGATTTTTGTCTTTTCTCCCCAAGGCCAACAAAAAAAAACCTTTCTTTTAGGATCGTATCAAACAGATATTTGTAAATGTTTAGGAAGGCATTCTGATATATTTTCTTTGAATGGAAACGCATCTTCAATAACATAATAAAATCAAAATGGTATTTTCTCCCTTTCACACCCTTACCTCAGTGATAAGAACTGTTGGATAATTTAACTTTGTGGTGTGAATCCACGTTTGAGTCAAAGTCAACTTTATTAACAAATATACATTATATTAATATATATATTGTATATTTTTAATATGTTTTGTTAATGAATCTGCAATCCTCTCTGACCCACAGTGAGAAGGGCAATCAAAGAAATCAAACTGATTCCATTCCTTTTTCCATTCCTTTTCCGCCACTGGACAAGACCAGCGATCCAGATGAAAACTGGGACTTGAACACTTTATATATCTTCATCTTCATTTTCTGTGTATGTATTTGTGTACTTGCATGTTTGCATGAGTAACATCTCCTGCACGTCTGTCCGTCCAGGGAGTGAATCCCTCTCCTGTGGTTCTCCCTAAGGTTTTCTTTTCCCTGTTAAAAGGATTTTTTTTTTTCCCTTGGTAGTTTTTCCTAACCCTGGTTGAGGTTCTACGGACAGGTTGTTACCAACCCTGTGAAACCATGTGAGACAAACTGTTTTGTTGATGTGGGCTGTAGAAATACAATATGTTATATACAAGTTACATACGATTTTTACAAGGAAAAGAGGTGAGTTGCACTGTTCTTATTTACTAACATTGTAGTAAATAGGATTGTAATCAGAATAGGAGTCTTTGGTTAAGGATGAGGTGATATTAAAACAATGGCATGCAGAGTATTTAGCAGAGTATTTTCTTAATAGTTCAAATGAATACAATAAAGTGCAACAGTGAATGTATCTGCAGGAGTCAGTGGGTAGAGCGGAGGGAGGAGCAGGGACCGTGTAGGAGCAGAGGTAGTTATGGGAGGATGATGCAAACTCTAAAAAATCGTCTGTGGACAAAGTCTGTCGCTGCATTTTGACAGCATCATTACCATCTGTTGGTCTGTGTGACCTCTTGGATTAGTGTTAAAGCCTCATCTCCAGCCTTTGTCTTAATGTCAGATCGGGGTGGCAACTTAATAGAAACTGACGTAAAGACCAACGTTTCTCCAAGGTTTTTAGAATTCCTTCATAAAAGATCTGTAAAATACCTCTGGAGATGGATAGACGCCAGACAGACAGATAGACAGACAGATAGACAGGCAGACAGGTGGATGGATGGATGGATAGATGGATAGATGGATGGATGGATGGATAGATGGATAGATGGATAGATAGATTTGATACCACTACCCACTACCCACTAGAACACTACGTTCCCTAGGAGCAGGCCTTCTTGTGGTCCCACGGATTTCTAAATCTACAGTAGATTTGGTGCCAAAGCCTTTTGCTACGAGGCCCCTCTTCTGTGGAACCGCCTGCCAGTGCCAGTTCGGGAGGCAGACACAATCTACACCTTTAAATCCAGACTTAAGACCTTAGCCCACAGTAGTCCATGGGTCTGGCCATAGACCTCTCTCACTTCTCCCCTCGCCTTCTCATTCTCCCTCTCTCTTCAGCTCAATAACTAACACGTCCTGCCGGGACCTCATATCCCCGGAGTCTCTGTTCTTCTAACCAGCAAGCTACCTGACCCGTTAACCATGACCACCACGACAAGGTCCATAACTCCAACACCCAAGCCTCGACCAGCCACTGATATACTGTATATTTTACATATAAATATATATATACATATCTGTGCCTTTAGCTGTGGCATTTATTGTAATATATTCTGCATCTTCATTATATAGTATTTCTCTGCTCCGGCAACTTTCATTGCACTGTCTGTCCGTCCAGGGAGTGGATCCCTCTCCTGCGTCTCTCCCTGAGGTTTCTACCGCTTTTCCCTGTTAAAAGGGTATTTTTTTTTCCCTTTGGTAGTTTTTCCTTACCCTGGCTGAGGGTCTAAGGACAGAGGTTGTTACCAACCCTGTAAAGCCCTATGTGAAACATTTGATTTGTACATGTGGACTATATAAATTAAACTTGATAGATAGATAGATAGATAGATAGATAGATAGATAGATAGATAGATAGATAGAGGGGGGACGCATGACAGACAGATATATAGTCTTGTTCTTTTTATCAAAAGTCAGACAATGGATTTTTTTTTCTTTAACCTACAATGTATTGTCATTATAGTAAAATAAAAAAATATATATATTTTTCAGTTTCAGATTTTCAGAAGTACTCCAGCATTGATGACTGACTAGCTGTCCTAGACCTTCTGTTTTTATACTGTGACAAACAGATGTACATGATTTAATCTTCCCAGAACACTCTCACAGATGTTTTTTTTCCAATTCAATGGTAAGGATGGTCTGTCTCTGACCTCCTGGGTCGTAACCTTTGGTGCTGTCATCATGACTTCCTTCTTCATACATCTGTTCCAAACAGTTCCCACATCACACATAGAATTACTTCTGTCTCATATGCAAAAGCACTTGTACTTGGTCGTACAACTGCGTATTTGTCAGGTCACACAGAGTTTACAGACAGTGGCATACAGTTCAACATAAGGTTACGATGTTCACAGACTGTAAAAAGTGTCAAAGAAACAGAAAATATAAGCAGTTGATGTCTTGGTCTGGGAGCAGGTGGAACATAATCTTTCTGCAGCAATAAATGATAATTCACCTATACTTTTAGACGTCTGAATGTTTGCTGGGACACCATTTCTATGATGATAAACATTAATTTAACATTTGAGTTAAAGAAATTATTATTTTACAATTAGTAATAATAGTTTTATAAAATAGACAGATAGATACATAAACAGTAAGACAGAGTGTCTTGTGCCATTGAACAGATAATGGTTTATAAATAGGTGTACGTCACACAAGCCTTGTTGTTGATTTAACTTGTGCATGGCGTGGGTTCTCAGTCATCCAGGTCATTTTATCAAAAAAAAATAGTTACTTCAAGGGCAACTGGACATAGCAGGTTTCTCGAAGATGAAGATGAACTGAAGAACACCTCTGCATCCAAGAGGTGTTCTACAGTTCATGTTTTTAATGATAGCACACTTATTTAAAAGGTCTTTGACTCACCACTATGATAGAGC
This sequence comes from Paraplagusia blochii, assembly GCA_016785265.1. Classification (NCBI taxonomy): domain Eukaryota; kingdom Metazoa; phylum Chordata; class Actinopteri; order Pleuronectiformes; family Cynoglossidae; genus Paraplagusia; species Paraplagusia blochii. Next base: position 2,285 of record JAFBJS010003414.1, on the reverse strand, counting down.
CAAATAAATTGACAGTAGTAGTGGTGGTTAAGGGAGCAGACTTGATTCCACCAGTATGGTGCAGTGTGATTTGGGTGACAGCTGTAGAGACTGTGGCCCCTGTATGAAGATGACTAACTGAATGAATGTCATGTATTCTTGTCCATGCTGACATTTATTGGGGTCAGTTTTGTTTGTCAAGTCTTCCACTGTGCTCGGTCCATATTTGCCTGTTGTGTCTCCGTGGTCAAACACCTAATGTCCTCATCATCTTCTCCCCTGTCTACGAGCCATTGCGGATACAACATTAAACCCTGTGGCAGCTGCTGCAGATGCTTTCACGGGTTCATTGGTGTGATTTCTGTCTGAACATGTAAACCATGGCCTGATGTTAGACTGTAAATGAGCTGAGCTTCACTGCTGCCCGACAAAAACCTTAATGTGATCGGTCTAACTGCTCTAATTCCATATCCGTCCACTCTGCCTCTACTGCAGGGACGCCAAATTCAAATTACCTAAAGCTAATGAGCATCCAGTTTGGATGAACAGGAGTATTTTTTATTGGATAGCTCCTGGAGGGATGTGTGTAGACATCCCCTTTAATACCAGCTATGGACTATAACAACACTAACTCTTAATGTTTTGTTGTTTTGTATCTAGAACAAGACATTACATAAGAATGTATGTCATTAATTTTAATAAAATATTTCAGTACAAAAAAGACAATAAAATGCGCAGTTAATTCCTACATTAACATACATTTTACAATACCATATGCACAACGCACATTAATACATATAATCGAGGGTTTGTAACAACGATGTGATTAAGTAAGGTTTGTGGCAAATTAACAATTTGTCCGGTACCTTAAAGTCGCCACCGTCCTGTGTCTCAATTGTACAATCCCAAATAAAGGATGCAATTAAAAGTGCATTAATTGGTCTAAGTAAACGAGATATGGTATACACTGCTGTATAAAGATGATAAACATGTTGTGTGGTACATGTAATGCTTTTTTGAGGATGATAAGATGGAATGGCCTATAATTGCTGTTCTGCAGGGGGAGCTTTTTAAAGCAGCCATTATCAGAGGTTTAGGTCAGTAAATCACATTTATAAATAACATTAAATTTAGCTACCTTTAGGGTTTTATTCGAGAACTAAATGACTCACGGAGTCAACAGAGAGTCAGCCTTGTCTGCTGAAGCTGTTTGCAGCTGCGACGCATCAATTGCGACGTCAGCGGAAACTCTGTCACATCTCAAAGTGTAAGTGAAATGAAAATGCCTCTTGACATGACCCCCGTCAGTAAAGTCATATCTGATGTGTTTAAGATCAGCGTCTGTCTGACAGAGGCAGTGAGAATTGATTTACATCAGTGTGAGGATCAATGCTTACAGGCTACAACCTGACAGATTCTCATCAGATGAAACTAATGAGAGATAATAAGCTGAAAATCAGTAGTTACAGGCAATCAAAAAAAAAAAACATATGCAGAGGATGGCGTGAATAATAGTAAAAAATATATAAATTAAATATATTTATGTTATGGCACATTTTGTGAATATAAGTGGATTCGAAGCTATTTAATGGGCCAACCAATGGGGGTGAATTGGTGCCGGGCCACCTTTTGGCCTCATCTGACTATTACTTCCACTTGATCCATACCCATATCAACAAAAGAACTGAACAATAGAATGGCGAGGATTCCATCATCAATAATGCAACTATATTTGATTAGGAAATATTTTCTCAGTGAAGACAACAACAATCAGAGTCATTGATACAAGATTCTAACTTTTCATACCTGTTTGGTAGCAGAAAGTTATAGGCTGTGTGCACTTGAAAAAGACCTTATTGGGTTGAACCCATGCACAGTTAATTTGGGTAGGAGGATTTTATAGGTAGGAAAATATTTCAGAACACCGGAAATATAATTTTATTAAGGGGTATTTATCTGCCACAACTTAACGACCACTCCCTGAAAATAGTACGAGACATTTATCCAGTCCGTGGCGCAAAAAAAGGTTGGGGAACACTGTAGCCAATCACAGAGTCAATGTGGTAAATCAGAAGGTTCTACTTGGATGACTGATATATGTTATATTATATCTTATATTTGTGAACTGACAATTTTGTTCTCAAGCTTATAACTTCCTTTTTACATGACCCATTCTGTGAGATAGCTTCAGTCTTCTTCTTTTCCTTTCGCTTATCCCATTTTTCAGGGGTTGCCACAGCGAGTCAGTTATATCCATCTCACCCTGTCCTCCGCATCCTCAACTCCAACTCCAACCACCTCCATGT
>JAFBJS010003411.1:14984-28361 GCA_016785265.1 Paraplagusia blochii | reverse complement strand
TAGAAATTGAAAACACAGACTCAGTCCACACCACTATCTGCAGACGCAGCAACAGCTTTTTCCTATGCTTTCTATCCCAGGAGATTCCATCAGTATTTGTTCTCGATGCTGAATAATACATTTCCTGAAATATATTCTCAAGTTGGGGATGATTTTTAGAATTATGTCAATTATGTGGAGTAACCGTTGCTGCAAAACTTGAGCGATCAGGAAGTTGTGTCAGTGCAGCTGAATGTATAGGACGAATCAATACTTCTTCCTCATTTGCAGGCTACAGTCACATGACAAAGGTTTGAGAGTAGAGCGTCAGCTAAGGTGAAGGGAAAGGGCTACACACCAGCCATGATGGATGGATTAGAGACACTAGGAATTGGTAGAAGACAGGAGACAGAGCTGGAGGTGGAGGAGTTAAAGATGCTGAGATTCTCTTTAGGAGAGACAAGGATGGACAGGATCAGGAATGAGGTGATTACAGGGACAACACAGACAGGAAGGTTTGGAGAAAAAGCTATAGAAGACAGATTGAGATGGTTTGGACATGTTCAGAGGAGGGACAGTGGATACATTGGTAGAGGAATGATCCTAAAGATGGAGCTACCAGGTAGGAGACAAAGAGGAGATTGATGGATGCAGTGAGGAAGGATATGGAGGTGGTTGAAGTAAAAGTAGAAGATGCAGAGGACAAGGAGAGATGGAAATTGTTGAGAAGAAGAAGTGGTCCTTCTGAGTGGTCCATTAAATAGCCGCACTGTTATTCCTGTTAATAAATTGGCAGCTCGGCGTCCAAAACGAGCCAACGTGTCTTAACTGAGTGTTTCCCTGGTAGCCAAAACTGAAGTTATTAAAATAAAATCCTGGAAAAAATAGTTTGTGTTTTGCCAAAGAGTCACGAAAATCACACATACGTTCGACATCCAACTCTTTTGCTCCTTTTTTTCTACTCACATTATACTTTACCAAACCGTCCTTGTGTTTTATTAAAGACGCAAAGAGGATTTTCAGTCAAAAATAAATACAATGTGTTTTTCTATCACCGTGTTACTGTAGTAAGTCTGAAAAAAAATAACAAAAACTTCAGTCCCTGACACTGATGTGACTTCTTTACTACGCAATACTATCTGTCGCTGGTACATAAAGTACAATACGATGAAAACACTTTTCTCCCGAGGTAATTTCTCTGCCCTTGAAACTGATTGACTTGATAGTAAAGTGAACAATCCCAGCAGATTTCTCATAGTGATTATTAAAAACAAGGAAATAAAAGGAGAGGTTATTTTCTTTAAAGTTGTTATGAATGGCGTTGAACACCTAGAATATGTATTTTCTATAATATAATTGAAGGCAGGGTCCAAGGCTTAGTGACACAATGTCCTTCTGCGATCACACAATAGTGATTTAATTCTATGGCCTTATCAAACCAGCCACTAGGAGGCACAAGCCAGTGTTTTTTTAGTGCCGGTCCCAAGCCCAGATAAATGGCTCAATTGGAAATCGGAGGACAGTGTGCCCCAATCTTTTTTTGCGCCATGGACCGGTTGAATGTCTTTTACTATTTTTTCAACGGACGGTTGTTAAATTATGACAGATAAATACCTCTTATTAAAAGTCAATTTCGGTGTTATGAAATTTTTTCCTACCTATAAATTCTTCCTACCTGAATTAACTGGTTTTCCAAGTGCCCACAGCCTATAATTTTCTCCTACCAGACCGGTATAAAAGGTTAGAATCCTGTATCAATGACTGTCTCGTTTTGAATTTATTGTTGTTGTCTTCACTGAGAAAATATTTCCTAATCAAATATAATTGTAATATTGATGATGGAATCCTAGCCATTCTATTGGTCAGTTCTTTTGTTGATATGGGCATGGATCAAATGGAAGTAACAGCCAGGTGGGGCCAAAAGGAAACATTATTTCCCCAATTCACCCACGGACCAGAACCGGTCCGTGGCCCAGGGTTTGGGGACCACTGTTCTAGGAGGCAGGAGGCCGTTTGGTGTGAATACAAGCTTGTGTGCGATTTCGCCTTTGCAAAATGATTGTTTGATGACAAAACCGCATCAATTCGCCAGTAAATATGTCCAGGCTGGGATTTAATGGCACGACAGAAGCTCTGAAACATGAGGTTGGTCAAGCTTTGGAGTGATCTGAATTGGAAAGGAGAAGCCAAATAGACTCTATCTTCCTGATGGCAGTGGTTAATTGTGGGCTCCCAAACCTTGAAATGAGGGCGTAATGAGAATGGCTCAGGCAGCGGGTTTTTAAAACCGCTCTTATCTGGGCAGACTGGCTCATGAATAACTATGCATGTTGTGTTGTCTGTTAATGAAAGATTCAACCTGCTATTACAAGTCAGCCTGATAATTACTTACTGTATATACCCGGTTGTAGCATCTGACGGACTGAGACGTTGTTGCTGCTGCTGTGTGGGTGGAGGAGTTCAGCGAGAGTTGGTGTTAAAATGCAGAACTGGAGCTGAACGCCATTTTACCAGATACCACCCATTATACTGCATTTAGCTCTGATAAGTAGATTTTAAACTGCGCTAACCTAGAGCCAACTGGTATTATTGTGGAATGTAAAAGCATTGCAATAAATGCTTTCAGACTTTGCTGCATATCTATTGGTTCAATGTGTGCATTGCAGGGAAAACACCAAGGTAAAACAAACCAATCATATCATTTGGGAGGAGTATGGCGAGTAGGATTATCAAGCTGAACGGGCCGCATCTGGTCCCCGCGCCTTATTTTCGGCCAGGTTCGAAATAGACAGATAAAGATTTGTGGGTCAAAATATAAATGTAAATGTAAATGTAAATGTAAAAAAAAGTCAGCGTTCGATATTTGTTCATCCAAAAAGTTTAGTCGTAAACATCTGGACTTAGTCTTGGAAATTCATTTTGTGCCACACGGTTTGTAGACTGTAGATCTGAGCAACTATTTCAGACAAAACATTTACCAAAAAAATCAAATAAGGTTTTTTAGTTCACTGCTTTTAGGGCTGATACACCTGAGCCAGGAGTAGAGCAGCGGTCTCCACCACTGTCACCCAAATCACACTATACCATAATGTGCTCCTTTCCATGGGTGGTCTCCCATTGGAGATTATTTCGCTGCCTTAACCTCTAGACCAAAGTGTCCCAACACTATTTGCACCATGGACCGGTCAGACATCTAGAAATTTTGAGGTGTAGCTGATAAATACCACTAATGAAAATGAAACGTCCAGAATAAAAGTGGTATTTTTTTGGACATCTCCTGGACACTCAAACAGGAGGGGATCAAAACACTTTTTAGCGTCTATTAACAAATAAAACCTAAATTGTGTTAAGCTGAGCATCATCTCTCTGCATCTCTCTGCCCGGTATCACTTGCCCCACGGACCAGTACCGGTCCACGGCCCGGTGGTTGGGGACCACTGCTCTAGACCACTGTCACCACTATAATGATATTTGTAATTGTGTAATAATATTCAGGATGTCTGATAATATTGGATATCGATATAATCGGACATTTGCTAGTAAACCACTGTTCGGTGTTGTCTCCTGTGTCCTTGACGAGGAAAGGAATTGTTTACATGGTGACGATGCTGAAATGTTTATTTGCTCTTTTAAAAAGGCTGTTGACTTTTTTGACTGAAACCGTTTCTACCTGTGTGTCATTTTATTTGTCTGTTGTTGTCAGGGCTGAATGAGCCGAGTTGATAAAGTTAATGATTGTTTTGGCAAGTTATTCTGTCCAACACTAGACAACATTTGTTTCCTTTTTTTTTCCAGCACAAAGAGGACTGTTTCAGACTAAATGTTAAATATAAATATGGCGTTTTTCCATAACTTATGATGAAGTAGTGCTTTTGTATTTTGTACACAGACTGTTATTTATAGGGTATAACAATAATTCAGGGTAAATCACCTGCATACATTGGTATCATAATTTTTTTTTGCGTTTGGACAATATGGGCAATATCTGATGTCGCCAAAAGATAATATTGGACATCCTTGATAATTATATAATTTTTTTTTTCAATCATGAAAATGGGCTAACGATATTTCTAGGTTTTGTTAAGATGAGGCAAAAAAAATGCAAATAGATATAAAGAGTGCTGGAATATCTGCAGAATTCCCACAGGAAGTTACGTGGGTCGGGACAATGCTGTGCCAAGACCACCTCAATGGGGACCTGGCAGCTGGTGGATTAGAACCTGAAGTCTTGCAGATCCAAATCGGCTTCCTTAAACGCTGGACCAAAAATTATACTATTTCAATGACTTTACTCATATTCTATCGCATCCAATTTTGGGAAACTACAAAAAAAAAAACAACATTAAGAAATCCTTTTCTTTATCCCATCTTTCCTGACAATTTAGCATAATTTTACACAATGTTGTTTCCTCCATGGAGGTCTGTATTGAACCAGGACTCTTAAAGAACGTAAACTATCATTAAGTGTCATCAAAAGTTGGTGGCAAACACTTGGTGGCGAAGGCGGGGAGGGATCTATTGATAAAACTATTTAGCTTCTTTCGCGGCCATGATGACTCATTTGCATGAATTCAAGATTAAAATTCTTTTCATTGGTGGATAATTACTCTCATTATTGTCGCACAAACAATCATATCATCTGAGTGAATGTGCTGACAAATTATTGTATTTAAGCCATCAAGGCTTTTTCTGTCTCCCTGTGTCTGCGAAAAGATTATCTTTGACACTTTTCTTATACGGAATCATGACCTTTTGAGATGTTGTCTGGAAGAACAATGAATTACTTGTGCCGCTTATTGTGGCTAGTTTGAGGGTGCGGGGGGGTGGTGGGGTGTGAAGCTGTGAGGTGACGTGTTGACTGAGGACAGGATGTCTGCTGTTCAAAGTAAGAACAAAAGAAAACCTAACAAAACTATTAAGACGAGTGCTGTCTGTATTTAAGGTGATATTCTAGGAGGTTGGGATTCCTCAGGGATATATACTGGGGACACTGTGTTTCCAGCATCTTGTAGTTTTTTTTATGGAAAAATCTGCTAAATAGTGATATATACTATAGAATTTGAATTTTTAAGTTTTGTGTTTATCTTTCAACCAATAGACACATTTCTTTTTTTCTTAACATTTTCTGGGCAAATATTTAGGTTTAATCCAGACCTGACCAACGAGTCTGCTGCAGAGGAGCTTGTGCAAGTTGGTGAAGAACTATTGAGAATTTCCATCTGTTTTTCTCCATCACATCATGGTGGTGTCTCAACCATTGTCCTACAGGTCAGCTCTTGCAGCTGGCTGTAGCAGCTTACAAGCCCCATGTCTGAAGGAAGGACCTCGGTGTCCCTCCCCACAGTGCTGCTCCAGAACTCGGGCTTGGAGCTGTTCCGTGAACAGATGGCGGTGGGAGAATCACTGCTTTTATTCTCCATCCACATGCTCCAACAGTCTCATTCGTTGACCTTGTTATCTTCCGAATTTCCTGCCCTACTGATGAAAATGTTGAGACCTCAATTTGTCCCGTCCCGCCCACCTTCTGCTGTTTCGTGTGGAGCTCGTGTCAGCACGGTGGGACTTGTCTCCAAGCAAGGTGTTAATTTGGACATCTGATAGTCGCCCGTTGCCTGGTCTACTATCACACGGTATCTGTGCTTCATTCACAAGCCAGCTGGAGACTGACGGGTGAAATTAAAAAGCTGTGAGGGACGGAGGAGAAAAGAGTTGTTCAGGTGTGTTTTTGTACACTATCGCAACATGTCAACATCACTGCGTCCGCCTCAAACCGATACGTCAACATTGGCCGAGACGCACAGTTTCCCATCACATTTGTTCTGTCAGCCTCTTAATGCTAGTCTACAAATACTAAATATCCTTGAGAGACAAAGGCAACTTCCCCGGAGTCTGATACTTATACTTGCTTTAAAGGAGAGGGAGAGAGGGAACAGAGAGGAATATTGATTGCTACAAAGAAAGGTATGCCTTGAGCTGATTTCATCCGAGCACTGCTCTTCTATTATTCAACGGACGGCTCACCAGTGAATTGCTCAGGTGTTTGCTAGATGTGCTGTCTGAAAGACTGAGTGCTCGGACTTTTTTTTTTTTTCTCTCTCTTTCAAGGAGATGTTCATATCTCTTAGTTCAAAAGTGAATAATATTGTTTTACCACATCATAAACACTTCCTGCTCGGCCGCTTTACAACCGTATGGAAAATACCGGGACCTAAATCATTAGAGGGGAACCTGCAAGGTTGAATAACTCAGCTTCAAAGAATAACTCATGCCTGTCTGGTGAGCAATTAATAATTCACAAGGCAACAAACAAGCAGTGATCTCCGAGCGGCCCTTTAAAGGAAAAAAAGTAAACAAAAATAACACAGTCTGTGCCGACTGGTACAAATATGTGTAAAATACTCGGTGGAGTCAAAATGGCTACCACCAATCACGAGAAAGTGACGCGGCGCCAAGGACGTAATTCGAAGAATGGACTATTCTCCAACTCTCTCTGCACCTGTATCGGCTAAAACACCCGGAGACAGCGAACTTCCTCCCGCTCACTGAGACAGACACTACAAAGGTGCCTTCCAATACAAATCAATTACACGCTTCTCGTGAGACAGCTGCAGCATTTGCAGTAGGCATCCCTCTCTCCGGCAGACAGCGAGAGACAAAAACAATGTAGCATGTCAGCGCTGCCAAGGTTCTGTCTGTGAGGGGGGGGACGTTTTTCAGAAACTGCCTACAATAATGTGAAAGAAATGGAACAGAGGACGAGTGGAACGGAAGTTACATAATACATCTGGGTGTTTGGTGTAGAGCTGTGAGGTGGAGAGGTCAAGAACCTAAAGCTAGGGGGCGTTCTACAAAAATATTTACCGGAAGGATTATCGTATTTTCACGACCATAAGGTGCACCGTACTAAAAGACCCAGTCTCGGTCTTGTGTGCCATTACTATATTTAACACACATAAGGCGCACCTGAATATAGGACGCGGGTTTTATATGTAAAATCCACACCCACACTTCCCCCTTTAAGGTTCTCATGGTGTCCTCTACTACGTCCGCCTACAACAACACACACAAGCTTACAAGCGTGCTATTTAAAAATGCAGCGGGAGCAAAGCAACGCCCACACTTGCTCCTTTAAGGTTCTCATGGTGTCCTCTACTACGCACGTCCGCCTAACAACAATAACACACAGGGCGCACTGCACTATAGGGCGTGTTTTTTTCTTTTTTAAGAAGGTAAAGGAAACTCGACGAGATCTACACCACTGCACACAACGACGTCATTCATTCATTCATCTTCGTCTGCTTGTCCTTTACTGGGACGCAGGGACAGCTGGCACCACCCAAATCACTGCTCCATACTGTGAGCCTTCCTCTGGGTGGTGAGCCCACAGGCAGTTATGCTGGTCAGGACAGTGCTATGCTCTGAGCACCTCAGTGGCAACCTGGCAGCTGGTGGATTAGAACCTGAAACCTACTGGACCCAAGTCTGCTTCTTTAACCACTAGGCCACCACTGCCCCCTTTTTGTGTGGCAAGTTTGGAAAAGTATTCCAATAAAATTCTCCTTTTTGTAAATCTAGCATGTGTTTGATCAATGGGTTGTTAATTTTTGGCTCCTTAAATTCATCTGGGCAGGGTTTTCAGAAGGTTCCGTTAACATGAAGGACACATCTGCAGTTTTTTAAAGACTCATTTTGAATGTTTTTTCTTTTCTTTTCTTTGGTCCATGTGTGATTCCTGTTTTTCAGTCTTGAAAAGCCGTCACTTCTGAACTCACTTCCTTTCCTTTAGTTTTCAACGACATTGAGGTACAAGCTCTGGAGAGAGAATCAGGAACTGATGAGGATTTTTTGAGGAACGTCTTGTGGGTTAGCGGCTTTCTTTGGAATTATTGGACGAAGAGATCTGGCTAAAAATACCGTCTTATTTCTTATATCAATTCCTGTTTACCAAATAGTCGCCATTAGTAGGAGTTGGACTTGACATGTCCCAACTGGGCCAGTGGGGCTGCAGGTGTTTGATTCCAAACACGGAGAACTACGCTTGAGTTGACAGGTTTCATCAGTTGACCTCAGTCATCTGCAACGTTGGGACTGACGTGTTACTTGTAACGCCGTGACGTAATGAAACTACTTTTCTCAGTAACTAACGTCGCTATTGTTACTATGGTGTAAAGGGACTTGTTACTCATTACTATCTGTGGTCCAAATGGACGGTTTCTCACAGCCACGGAGAAACGCAGTAACTGAACCCATGCGTTGAAAAGGAGCAATGATTGGTTGACATAGGTTAACATTTCAGGCTTAGCCAATCAGAAAGAGACCTGGGCGGGTCTTCTTGCCTTATAGGGAAATACACAGTCTCACAAACACACAAACCCACAAGCAAGACGATGGCAAGTAGCAAATTACAAGGTTACAATAAAGATGCCTGTGAAAATGTCTAAACATCTATTTAGTTTTTATTGTACCACTACATTTCATTATGATAGTTGCTACAGAACACAACACTAAACTTTTTTAATGTGTTTTTAAAGTACAGTAATGTAACTAGTTACTTTTATAATTTAGTAACTAGTAATGTAACTAGTTATTTTTTTCAGAGTAGTAACTAGTAAAGTAATAAGTTACAGTACTTTTTATAAGTAACTTGCCCAACACTGGTCATCAGACAGCTGACATGTGCTCCTGGTTGGTTGCAACAACAATCAGCAGTGACTCCAGTCCTCAGTGAGACAGGTTGGACATGCCCGAGTTAGAAAATTAAATGAAAATCCGTTATCAACTCTAAAAATATGGATTTCCAGAGATTGGCATTAGAGTGTGGGAGTCCAATTTTTAAGACATACCGAAACTAATAAAAAGTCCACTCTCCATCACTGACTGTATCAGATCCGACTCCTTGCTCTCCTCCATAAACACATCACCAAGAACCACTGGCAACGCTGAGACCAATTAGGCTACAATAAGCAAGAGGCTAAAGCTTGACAAGAGTGTCCTCGAACACCACTCAGGGTTCAAATGGTCATTAGAAAACTGGCGCTATCCAGCCAGAGTAGACGGCAATCATTTCATACGAGTGTTCTTGAAACGAGCAGGATGGGCCGTGTTTATGAGAGGTGTTTGCTTGCACTTAAACAACACTTGTATCCAAAATACCAGTCGCAGCAAAACCTGGAAATAGGATTAACTGGAAACGAATCTCCATTTCCTGAACATCAGTAACAGGAATTAATTTCCAGAGTTCCATAGTTAGGCTCTTTAATTTGGGTACGTGTTTTTTTGGCAGTAAAACGTAGACGGATGCGACGTAAAAAAAGAGAGCGTGCGAGTCTTTGACCCCGTCAACTCTGTAATTACATTCCTAACAGATGAATTAAAGTCGGCTTCATTGGACGGACGGACCAGTAGGACAGAAGTCTTTTATAGAGGCTTGGTATCTGCAGACTAACGCACATAAATTCCTGCCTGTGATGGCGTCGCTGTGTAATTAAACATGGTTATGGGAGGAAGTAAATGAATCCGCGCTCAGTGAACGCAGCATCAGGACGTGGTTGATGGCGGTCTTTGTCAGGGAGACAGAGAGAGGATGATTTAGCTGATGAGGACCATCACGTTAAACCCACGGGGACCCGTCAGCGCCGAGCAGAAATGGGATATAATTGGAGAGTTTCCTAAATGACGCCACTTTGGCCATTTTTCAGCGACAAGCGTCGACCGATGAATCAAAGCCTGTGGCGAAGAGCAGGGGACATGTGTCCAAAGAGGTGGACGCTGGACTCCTCCATTTACATTCTGACATGTGAATTTGCCGAGTTGAGTAATTCAAGTAATTCGCTGCTGCCAAAGATAATTTTATATCACAATAATACTTAGCGGTCGTAGTCGCCCGCAGTGTGGACGCCATTATTAAATTCACAGTTAGGCTGGTAATGGACTGTGATGGACGCGTCAGATGTTGAACTGTAGCTCTACACGAGTAAACCATGAACTGCCAAACCCTGTATGATTAATCATGATTAATTGTAGTATCTTGATTAATCATAATTGTAAATTAAATGATATAATGGTGATTAATCTTGGCCTGAACTTTGGCTCAGAGGCGAAACTGCAGGGTTCACCTCATGGGTAAGTTTGGATCCTGGTGAAGGCAGCTGACTTCCACAGCCTGGTACAACGCAGTACAACCCAGTACACCCTGGCACTGCGTGGTAAAGCCTGGTACACCCTAGTACAGCCAAGTACAAACTTGTAAAGCCTGGTACAGCCCGTTAAACACTGGTGCAGCCCGGTAGAGTTCCATACAGTCCGGTACATCCTGGTACTGCCTGGTAAAGCCCAGTACAGACTTGTTCAACCTGGTAGAGTCCGGTACACCCTGTTACAGCCCAGCACTGCCTGGTACTGCGTGGTAAAGCCTGGTACAGCCTGGTAAACACTGGTACAGCCCGGTAGAGTTCCATACAGTCCGGTACACCCTGGTACTGCCTGGTACAGCCTGGTACACCCTAGTACTGCCTGGTACACCCTGGTACAGCTCACTACAGACTTGAACAGCCTGGTACAGCCCGGGACACCCTGTTACAGCCTGGCACTGCCTGGTACTGCGTAGTAAAGCCTGGTACAGCCTGGTAAAGCCTGGTACACGCTGGTACAGACCAGTACAGACTTGTACAGCCTGGTACAGCCCGATACACCATTTTACAGCCCAACACTGCCTGGTACTGCCCAGTACAGTCCGATACACCCTGGTACTGCATGGTACAGCCTGGCACACCCTGGTACAGACTTGTAAAGCCTGGTACAGCCTGGTACAACCTGTTACAGCCCGGCACTGCCTGGTACTGCGTGGTAAAGCCTGGTATAGCCTGATACACCCCGGCACAGCCCGGTACAGCCTGGTAGCCTGGTACATCCAGGTAAATCCTGGTACAGCCAGGTACAGCCTCAGCCTCCTCACTACAGATAACAGCGTTTGATGGAACTTCGCAGCAGGCAAAAGGTTGCGGAGTAACTTTTACTAATTCCCTCCCAGTGACAGATCCTACAGGGAGACCTGGGGTGTTTTCTAGACACACTTATATTTACATCCAGTGTATCTCGGCAAATACGTAACACCTGAGTGAGCCCACTTTTTATTCCTCGGCACCACCAGCTGTGTAACACTAGGCTGGCGTAGAACTATCAGCAGGATGGAGTATTGCTGGGCTCCCCCGCGGCGTGGGTGCTGAGATCCTGACCAAAATCTATTTTTTAGGAGCTTTTCTTGCTTCTCGCAGATCTTTTCTGTCGTATTTGTGTTTCTTAATCATTACTTTTTGTGTCTCCACAGAAAATGGATGTTTATATTATTGTTGAAAATAAAATGAAAATCAAAAAATTGGAAATGCCACAGAAGTCACGACTATAAATATCAAATGTCGCTATTCTAGCGCTTTACAGAATGAATTAACCAAGACATCCAGTATTTAGGAATGTTGATAATCATAATTAATTGTGATTAATTGAAATTAAATATAATTAATTGAAGGTCTTTGTCATTTCCTTTCAGCTTGTCCCCCTGTTCTCAGTATCTTCTACTCTAACTCCAACTACCTCCATGTCCTCCCTCACTGTATCCATCAATCTCCTCTTTGTCTCCTACCTGGTAGCTTCATCTCTAGGATCATCCTTCTACCAATGTCTCCACTGTCCCTCCTCTGAACATACTGGGTCTAGAACCCCCCAGACTGAGAGAGTAGTTTCAACAGATTCCTGGTGCAATCTGTCCAAAAGAGTCAATCTGGACAGGGACAGGGGAGAACCTGTCTCTTATACACATCTAGATGTGTATAAGAGACAGGCCGTGCGGTGGTTTTGCTGGCAGCACTTGAATGTGTTTGCTGGAGGAGATAAAGGAAATCTCTCCACTGTGGATAAATAAACGACAAACTGTGTCACAGACTTTGAGATAATGAACAAGAAACAGTATATAATGCAGAACATGTAGCATCTGTTGATCTTTTTTTTTTTTTTTCCTCTCTCCGTCTTGTCCCTATTACAGCCTCGGAGACTTGAATGTAGACGAGAAACGAGGAAAACCGCACGTTCCTCGACGCTCTCGCCAACACCTGGCGCTAAGATAATTATACCCAGCAGTTTGTCACAAAGATGAAGCAGTTGTAGATTTTTTTTTATTTTTTTTTTATGTTGTTATTAATTATTCTGGAAAATAAATCTGGATAAATGCGCCTCAGAATGTAAAAGTTTAATTAAAGGAGTAGGAATGATCTTTCTGGAGTTAAACTCCAGACATGTGTCTGTGCATCTGTGTCTGTATATTTATTCCAACAGACCCGGGACCTGTGGGAGCCAATTAGAGTGTAATGTTGAGGATTACAAAAGACACTGGGCTCGGACCTGCCCACCCATCTCTGTCTTGTAACCTCCCCCCGGCCCCCGCCCCCCGGCTTGATAGCCAAACAGAGGTTTAATAAGAGCGGCGCTGGCGCTCTCATCTCACTGACGCACAGGAAGCTCAGCGGTCACAGAGTTTGAGTTTAGATGAGGTCACTGCCCCAGTGAGCTCAGCTGGAAGAAAGGAGACAGTCAAATAAATGGACAAGAGACCGAGCAGCAGAGACACCAGTTACTGGCCGAGCTCGGCTCGTCTCGCAGATATTACACGTAACAGAATATGGGATGAGGCGGCAAATCAAACGTGTCCGATGTGATGAAATGACACCTTCTTGGTGATTTCTTGGTGATGGAAGAGCTCCACCTTCCCTGCAGTTTGTTTCTGTGGTTACTCTGATGAGGCAGTAACACTTTAACGAAGCAACGCCGGCTGTAATTGGAATAAACAAAAATAATATTACATTTTAATGTTGTGATATTTCATAATAACCTCAGTTAGTGAGCCATTATACTGTGTGCTGATTCACAAATGGATGATAATATCATTGTGAGAAAAAGGAAAATAATAGTTTGCCAAAATAAATGCACTAAAATGCTGTAGAACAGGAAATGTGATCAGTCTGGACCACAACAAACCACACAAACTTCCATGTTCTGCCAATAAATCACCCTGTTCAATTTGGTGACACATTTGATTGTGTGGATCACAGTGTCACAAGGACAAGGAGTTTGCTTCCCTCCTAATGGCTACGCTCTGGAATTTCACAGAAATATGACATTCCCATACAGGGAGTTGAATGCTAGCCGCCTGGGTGAAAACCAGGAATCCTAAATGCCAGACCTTCTGATAGGAATTCCCTGATTAGATCATCTCACTGTCAATTTTTGGGGGAGTGGCATAGTTCGGTCGTTCGTCCGTCCGTCCGTCCGTCCGTTCCTTCCTTCCTTCCTTCCTCCCTGCCTGCCTTCCTTCCTTCTTTCTGTCCGTTCCTTCCTTCCTTCCTCCCT
>JAFBJS010003411.1:0-14323 GCA_016785265.1 Paraplagusia blochii | reverse complement strand
CAAGGACAAGGAGTGTGCTTCCCACTTAATGGCTACGCTCTGGAATTTCACAGAAATATGACATTCCCATACAGGTAGTCGAATGCTAGCCGCCTGGGTGAAAACCAGGAATCCTAAATGCCAGACCTTCTGATAGGAATTCCCTGATTAGATCATCTCACTGTCAATTTTTGGGGGAGTGGCATAGTAATTAGTTAGTTAGTTAGTTAGTTAGTTAGTTAGTTAGTTAGTTAGTTAGTTAGTTAGTTAGTTAGTTAGTTAGTTAGTTAGTTAGTTAGTTCGTTAGTTCGTTAGTTCGTTAGTTCGTTCGTTCGTTCGTTCGTTCGTTCGTTCGTTCGTTCGTTCGTTCGTTCGTTCGTTCGTTCGTTCGTTCGTTCGTTCGTTCGTTCGTTCGTCCCTTCTTTCCTTCCTGCCTACTTTCCTTCCTTCCTGCCTTCCTTCCTTACTTCCTTCCTGCCTACTTTCCTTCCTTCCTGCCCTTCTTCCTTCCTTACTTCTTTCCTTCCTGCCTACTTTCCTTCCTTCCTGCCTTCCTTCCTTCCTTACTTCCTTCCTTCCTGCCTACTTTCCTTCCTTCCTGCCTTCCTTCCTTACTTCTTTCCTTCCTGCCTACTTAACTTCCTTCATGCCTGCCTTCTTTCTTGTCTTTTATCCTTCCTTCCTTACTTCCTTCCTGCCTACTTTCCTTCCTGCCTGCCTTCTTTGCTTCCTTCCTGCCTACTTTCCTTCCTCCCTGCCTTCCTCCCTGCCTTCCAACCTGTCTGCCTTCTTTCCTTCCTTCCTTCCTTCCTTCCTTCCTTCTGTTATTCCTTTGATGATGGCACTAGTCATTCTACCCTATCTTGGATTCAGTCCTAAGCATTGGAAGGTTGTGGACTTTAACCGTCAGCGTCCTCTAAAGACATTAATACAAAGCAGCCTCAAGTCGTCTTTTTATTTCTACAAGGGAACGCAGCCTAACCTTATCCTCCCTGTATCTGGATCAGTGTCTTTGTGTTTTGTTGTTGTTTTTTTGTGCGTGCGTGTGTTAGTTTTGTTTCTTATCGGCTCCCGTGAGAGGACGCCAAAGTAGAACAACATCTGCACAGGAGATTTTCCTCCTTTTCAGATGGGAATGTCAGGTAATGCAGTATCAACACACACAAAAAGTAGAATATACTTCCTATATAACTATACTTCCTCAGTACGCAGGTTGGAATATCAGAAAGATGTGCATTTATATAATTGATTATTATTATTGGTTATCAAACTTTATCACAACTTTTATTTTTTTTAGCTCAGGGCTGACAATCACATTCCTACTGAAGGATCATGAATTACCTTTATTAGGAATGTGGACTTATTTCACATTAAAAGAGAAATTTAAAAAAAAATCCTTATTAACCTGTGCACAAATAAAACTTTTTTTCATTTTCCAATATTTGCAATGAAGTTTGTTAACAATCTGTAAAACTTTATCTATTTGTCTCTGTCTATCTGTCTTCCTATCCGTCTATCTATCTATCTGTATGTCTATTTATCTATTTGTCCATCCGTCCTTCCATGTCTCTGTCTATCTGTCTTTCTGTTCGTCTGTGTCTATCTATCGATCTATCTGTCTGTCTATCTTTATCTTTATATCTGTCTGTCCGTTTGTCTAACTGTATTTCTGTCAATCTGTCTGTCTGTCTATCTGTCTCTCTATCTATTTGCCAATCTATTTGTCTGTCTGTCTGTTTGTCTAACTGTCTGTCCGTCCATCTATCTATCTATCTATCTATCTATCTATCTATCTATCTATCTATCTATCTATCTATCTATCTATCTATCTATCTATCTATCTATCTATCTTTCTATCCGTCTGTCTGCCTGTCTGCCTGTCTGTCTTTCCATCCACCCATCTATCCAATTAACAAACAAATAAATCCAGATCTCCATTACGTACTCCATATTTTTAGGAATAGAGAAATGCAGCTGAGCTTCACTAATCTGAAACCAGGAACATTTCCATGAAAACAAGCCGACTCGTCTCCTTCAACTGATCTCCACGGCCCTCTGTTCCTCACACAGATAAGTGGAGATCTGCAGCAGCTGAGAGACTGGGAAGCATCCAAAGTCTTTCCATCACCCAGTGTGCTGCTGCAGAATCCCGCTGCGTCACTCTGGGCTCCATCAACCAAGGTCTTTCTTTGCCTTTCTGCAGGTTGTCACGCACAAAAAGCGTGTTCGCTGCACCGAGCGGCTTTTTGTATGCTTGACAGCGAAGCCGGCGACTCGAGGCAGAAAAGAGACTCGAACAAAGACCAGACAACCGCACACAAAGACAACATTCATACACTGAGGAAAACATCAGAGTGAATATATCTGTCGGGCTACACGGAGACCGAATAAAGGCGAATTTAACTCGCGTCCGACATCGGTCGGGGTCAAGACTTGGCCATTTCTTATTTTTTAAGAATGATAATGCTACTGCCATTGAAGGGACGTTTTAATAAATTTGCTTAATAAATTCATATATTTAGCTTTTGGTAAACAAATGAAGAAGAAGCAAAAGGGTTTTCATGAAACTTGATGAGCAAGAAAGAAAAACAAGATTTATTTTTGCCCGAGAAGACACAAAGATTAAGGAAGCTGAATAAAACAGAGCACACAATGGGTTAATAATTCCAGTAGGACAGTAATGGAAGACAGGTGAAGCTAATAAGACACAGGTGGGTCCCATTAGAGCAGGTAGGACCACCACAACGTTGGGAAAACGTGACACAATGAACGCCAAAAAGCATTAGTCCGCCAGAAAAATAGGGTTTCACCAGTGGAGTCCCTCAGGGATACGTCCTAAGGCCAATTCTCTTTGTAGCCTACATCAGCAGAGTTGACAGAAACGAATGACAAACCCTGTTATTTACTATTTCTCTGATATCCTTGTTATCTCCGGCACATTTTGCAAATGTAAAACTCATGTCAAAGTTTATCGGAAATGTAAATCTGCAACCATCTTAAGCTACTTCATCGATTGTTGTTGTTATTGTCGCTCTTTTATCTTCTGCAGAATAAACCAAAAATAAAATAAAGAGTCGATTCCACTGAACACTGAAAGGTCTGCATGGCATGAATCCAAGGCTGCTGTGTGGTATTTTCTCGCTGAATAAATTTCATTTCTTGTTGAATAAATGTTAAAATATTAAATATGGACAAAGGTACTTTGTCCATTAACCAGTGATCACCCCAGGAAGTAAGGGAGAAGAAGAGGGTAAAAGGAACACATCTGATACTAAAAATTAAATCCACAAATTAGGGCTTTAATTCTTAATGCTGATTTTAATCATCTGTTTCATAATTTATCTAGGAAATTGCATTTGTAAGATAGTTTCCAAAATTGATTTCACCAGCTTGGTTTGGGCAGAACTCTGAGGTGTGTAGGACGGCAGTAGAAGAACCGCAGAGATGTTTGAAGGAATTCCACCGATTCCACTGCTGCTGTTTCAATACAATCATTGCCCCAACATGGAGGGGACGGGTGCAGAACAATTCAGGCAAAGCTTCTGGCCAAGAACAACACGGCTGGCAACCCTGCAGCAAGAGCAGATTGTACGCTAGCACCAACAACAGAGGACAGGACAGGACAATCAACACCGCGGTGAAGACTACAGAATACAGAAGCGAGGGCCAGACACTAACAAGAATCCACAGCAGGCGCTGGCACGTGGTGGCGCTGGCTCCTGCCTGATCCACCTGCTCACCAGACTCCAGAACTGCCTCATCCATCAGACTTGACTCTCATTACAGTAGGAGGTGCAGTCGCAGCCAAACCCAGAGTCGGGCGTCCCTCGTTGTCTTCTGATAATAAGCTTGTTTTGTCTTTTTCATTCTTCAGACCTGCAGCTTGTTTGGCACCGAGGCTTTCAGACGATGCTGTTTGGTGAGGTTTGTGGGCCATGCATGGGACCGCGTGGCCTAATGGATAAGGCGTCTGACTTCGGATCAGAAGATTGAGGGTTCGAGTCCCTTCGTGGTCGTCACTTTTAATATCTGGGTTAGTGACCTCTGGTTAGAGGGTGTAGTGATCAACATGGGTTTGATTCCCAGTCAATCATTCACATAGATGAAAGTGAAATTTGTTCATTGTTTCATCTTTAACTGCGTATCTGTCACTGAGCCACAGGGGAAGCAGTCTCCACGACAGACTCACAAATCACACCGCACCATAGAGCCTTCCTGTGAGGGGTGAGTCCACATGTAACGTTTAAAGTTGAAACGTCTAAATTGGTTTTAATATTCATTCTGTATTGTGTTGTGATTGTTACTTTTCCCTTGCTTACAGAAGGTTTGGGGTTCGATCCCTTAAGCCAGCTGCAACTGGCACCTCATACTTCATACACACATATATATATATATATTATTATTATAATATATATATATATATATATTATTATAATATTATATTATTATTATTATTATTATTATTATTTTCATCCTGCAATAATTTTCTATATTCGAAGCATTTGGCATAAAAATGCTTGTAGCTTTGCTTTCCTAGCTTAGCTTGTACTTTTGGCTAATACAAAGCTTACTAACTCTGTTTATGCGAATAAAAGTCACCATAAAAGTCTGACAGGAAACTAACAACTTTGACAGTCTGAAAATCTTTTGGAAGCCTGTGGTTGTAAAATGTGTGATTGTAACGGAGTCCCTCAGGGATCCGTCCTTGAACCCATTCTCTTAATAAACAGTCACACATCAGCGGAGCTTATCATAAACTCTTACACTCATGACCTTGCAATGTACACTCTTGCTCAGCTTTGGCAATGTTTACACATTAGACAAATACTTTATATATAAAATAAAATCTATATATAAATGTATATATATATAATTATAGAGAGAGAGAGATAGAAAGAGAGAAAGAGTGAGATACTGTTGTTCTAGGAAAACAACTAGTGCGCTGGGAGAGGGACCACTATATTGTGTATATCGTAGATTTTTACATCAGATTTGGCGCCCTCTATTGGATAGTCCTCTCTGTGAAAGCCCCTATACCACACTCAGACTGGGTAATTACACAAAAAAAAAAAAATAACATACCTTTCCACATATTTCCAGACAGTTTTCCCGTGTGTATATCTATCAGTGGATAATCATTGATTTACTCAGGATATCCAAGCACATCACACAGACGAACCTCAACAGTGAATTCCAGGCCAATTCCATTCATCTCGGCTGACGTTCCTTATCATACTTATACTGAACATGATGCAGGAGAGATTTCCAAGGTTAGCCTTTTGTCCCGTACTTCCCCAACTCCTTCCATTATCTTAAGGTCAGAGGCTGGCTCTGGCTGCCGGCTCCAATATTTATCAATCAAACAGGTCTGAGACAAGAGAGAGAAGTGGAGTGGCACGGCAAAGAGCTCTTAGCCTGGATAAACAGGCGACTAGTACCATGGATCACTGCACCGCTAAGTCTGTCGCAGCCAGGGAGGCTCGGAGGAGACGGAAAAAGGGAGAAACTCCAGACTGACTGCCTGCGAGTGTGTGTGTGTGTGTGTGTGTGCGAGACACCGCGTTGCTCCCAGTAAGGCTTTAGGGAGAAACACAGGCCTGGTCAAAATGTCATCAACGTAGCAGCTTATAGCAGCTTGAAAGGCTTAGAGTTGTGATATTTATCCTGTGGGCTTGGCAGGGAGGTGGACTGGGAGAGAAAATATCTGTAATTTCATGGTGTCTTCAGGGGAAATTTGATTTCAGATGGCTGCTAGTCTGATAAATAGAAACTGCTGCCTTCAATCCTCTCCTAAAGGGGAATAAGAAAGGATACAAGTCTCTCATACGTCTGAGTCAGTACCGGTGTGTTTTTTTTTTTTTTTCCTCCACTCCTGCAGTGATGCGTTCACTGCCGATACGAGGAGGCTGATCTTTTATGCATGTTTTGGTTCCTTTGTGTCTTTGCACGGTGTCTGTGACTTCAGTGAAAGGCCGAGCAGTAGCTGATTGTGTGGATTAGTTTTCATTAGCCTTCCCTGCACTGTACCAGTCCCTATTTCAACAGCCCCTGAAGAGGGGGCACTTGTTCAAGATGAGGCGACTGCGTTTTTAACCCGGGGGCCCCCCCCGCGCTCGCAGCGAATTAAAACCAACATCTTCTCAATCTCGTCATGAATTTTTAACAGTGAAATCACAGCCCATTAATTTGACAGAGACCTCGGAAATTCAATACGGTGTATAAACAATTAGATTTCTCTGCCGATCATTTCTCTGTATTTATATTTAATGTGAGTCTTCGCGGCACTGAAGGGGAGAGATATTGAGATGTATAGCAGGAAGGAGACCAGGGGAGACATTCTTTTCTGGTTTAAAAGACGGTTAAAGCAGAGAAGGAAAAAGGTCTCAATTGGACCCTGCATGCTTTTTGACTGTGAAAGATTCCAATGCTTCATAAAAGGTATTTAAATATCACCCATAAATGATCATTTGATTCTTTTTTTTCATTGTTTCTTTGTGAGATTTATCTTCCGACATCACGTTCCTGCCGTTTGTCAAAGTGTTGCTGCAGTTTTTACTCCTTGGTTTCTCATCTGTTTCAGTGTTTACTGCCAGGAACATTGATTTCGGTGAATGAAGGATTAGAACCGGGCCGTTGGGTTGTAAATTCAGACGGGTCAAGTATTTTCTGTGTTACTAATAAACAGAAGTTAGCTGTGAAATATGGACCAGAATTACATGAATAAATTGTAAAAAAAAGTGTTTGGTTTTAGAACCAATACACTTATAAACACAAATAAATATATGGGTTTAGAGCAGACATGGGCAAACTAAGGCCCGAGGGCCAGATGCGGCCCTTTGCATGCTCCATGTTTCTGTTCTGGACTCGACCCCCGTGTCCAAATTTAGGACCAATGGTGGCCCGCGAGTCAAAAGTTGGCCCATGCTAGGTTTAAGGCCTGGAGTGAAAACAAAAAAGTGATGCATTGTGGGAATTACATTACATTACATTTGGCACTTTTACCAGTTTTATCTCAAGCAATAGGTATTTGAGGAAAATGTTAACAGTCAAGTACCTTGAAGTAAATGTCAATAAATAACAAATAAATAAAATAGTAAGACATATAAATAAATAAATAAATAAGGAAAATATAAAAAAAATAAAGATAAGTAACTTATGTGTAAGTGTGGCTAAGTAACTAACTTAAGTAACTTAAAAAAAAAATTTTTTTTGATTTATGCTAACACTGAAATACTTGTTCCCTATTTTTTTTTTTTCATTCTTTCCAGAAATTGATGAGGAGGGACAGTAGATACATTGGTCTAAGAATGATCCAACATATGGAGCTACCAGGTAGGAGACAAAGAGGAGATTGATGGATGCAGTGAAGGAGGACATGGGGGTAGTTGGAGTTAGTGTAGAAGATACAGAGAACGAAAATGTGAGATGGAAAATGATGTTTTGCTGATGCAGCACCTAAAAAAGACAAGATGAAAGGAGAAGAAAGACAATTTTTTTTTACCAGAAATACGCAAGTTTATGAGAATTGGGCCACTCTGGGGTTGACACTGGTCCACATGCAGCCCCCGGGCCACTATTTGTATAAGTCAAAATGAGCAAAAAGTAAAGTTTTTCTTAGATTTTAGGCTGAAAACGTTAAAAATGTTTCTTGAAACCTTTGTCTCTTGGGGTGAGAGTCAATGTACCTGAAGACTTGAGGAGAACAGTTCTCCACCACTCAGTGTTTCAGCTTCATCAGCAGTTGCACCAACAGAGAAATGTTTGGAAAGCTGTCACACCGTTCTAATTAGAGCAGGTGCCATGAAAGTAGTCAGCACTCACTCTGGATGAGGTTTATGAAAACTTTGACAATATTTCCAGTACAAGAGGCGCTGAGGAGTCGAGAGGATTACTTGACATAAAAGCAGCCAGATGGAAACAGCAGAACTGGAGTCTTATATTAGATTTCTCCACCATGTGCAGACACAAGGCTGTAGCGTTATCAAAATTTGTGGATGCCAAGATTTGCCTCCTTGTTTGAGATCATTGAAGTAATTTGACTTATGTGAGGAGAATATTGGTAGAAGAATGATCCTAGAGATGGAGCTACCAGGTAGGAGACAAAATTGAGGTTGATGGATGCAGCTAAGGGAGAACATGGAGGTAGTTGGAGTCAGTGTAGAAGATACTGAGGACAGAGGGAGAAGGACAAAGTTGACTCACTGTGGCAACCCCTGAAAAACAGACAAGCTAAAAGGAGAAGAAGATGATGTTAAACGACAGAGCTGGAGGTGGAGGAGGAGAAGATGCTGAGGTTTTCTCTAGGAGAGACAAGGATGGGCAGGATTAGAGGGACAACGCAGACAGGAAGGTTTTGAGACAAAGCTAGAGAAATCAGATTGAGATGGTTTGGACATGTTCAGAGAAGGGACAGTGGAGACATTGGGAGAAGAATGATCCTAGAAATGGAGCTACCAGGTAGGAGACAAAGAGGAGATTGATGGATGCAGTGAGGGAGGACATGGAGGTGGTTGGACTTAGAGTTGAGGATATAGAGGACAGGGGGAGATGGAAATTGTGGACTCGCTGTAACAACCCCTGAGAAAAGGGATAAGCCGAAAGAAAGAAAGAAGAAGAGGAAATAATATATAAAATTCAAAGGTTCTCAAAGTGGGGGTCAGGGGCCCTTGAATGGCACATAGGAGATTGCTTTGTTCTATTTGTTCTATTCACTCGCTGTAACAACCCCTGAGAAAAGGGACAAGCTGAAAGAAGAAGAAGAAAGAAGATGTCAAATTCAAAGGTTCTCAAAGTGGGGGTCAGGGGCCCTTGTTTAATGGTTATTGGGCTGTGAGATTTAGTTGAGCAAAGTTTTTTTTTTCCAAAGGTAAGAAAATAGTTATATTGACAAAAGGAAGGTTGAGGCAAAAAAAAAACGTTTAGGTAACAGGTGTGAAGAAATTGATTTTCTGAGTCAGGATTTCAGCCTCCACATTTAAAACAGGCAGAAAAGAGGCTAAACGCACAGGAGGAAAAAAAAATGCTATCCAGCCAATTAGATGAAATGGGATCAGTTGTTTGAAAATTACATGTCAAACACCAATTAACTGGCATCTCATCTGTGAGCGTGCATCTGCAAAAAGGGCTGCAACAAGTTCTCCGTTAAATCCAACATTTCAGCACTTCCTCGTTTTCCACTGACACCGTGAACCTTCACTAATGAGGTAAATATTCCTTAATAGTTTTTTTCGGAGGAGCTAATCAAATTCCGTCGAGGTTTTGCCACAGACACAAACGGGAACGCCGCCTCCGTTGTCATTAGAGTCCAACAATTCCGGGATATTATTACGACTCCTGGTAATCTCCAGGTCAATCACATGCAGAGATGTGTGAATCTGCAGGGACACACACTCACGGTCACATTATGAAGCTTTGATGCGACTCCCTGGTTAATGATCTCGTCTCACCCTCCTGATTCTGAAGCTGTTCAGACCCATAAATTATATATTTTCATGTATATTTCAGTGTTTCAGATGTGTTTTTTTTTAGACTTGGGGGTTTGATCAGATGATTCCAAACACGTGTAAACGTCACTTCTACCGCCACTCAAGGTGGTCGACCGTTCAAGGTGAACATCTGCTTCCAAAGATTAAATAACAAAGTCCGTGGTGACAGGACCGGCTGTCGTAGCAATTTCTGCGACTGTGTGTTTACATATATTGTTCTCCATTTTTTTTTTTTTTTTTTCATTTAGCAGAAGATTTTATCCAAAGTCACTTGCAGAGAAGAACTGTCATTATTGAGCACGTGGTTCCTCTGGGAATCAAACCCAGGACTCTGTGCAGTCTGGTCCAGCCTACAGAATTCTATGAGTTAGAAATTAGAAATAATTATCTTGTAGATTGCAGAAATTTCTACATTTGTGACTTCACTTGTCTACTTGTAAAATATTAGGGTGGTGCCCTGCAGGGGGCGCTGTAGGGCTTGTGGGGCTATACCAATTGAATGGTGGACCATGCATCACTGCTGTAATACTGGTATGACAAGTCTTCATGCCAGGCATGGGAAAACTAAGCCAAATGAAGACCTAAGCAAACTACGGTCCGAGGTCCGGATCTGGCCAGTTTGGCATTTTTTTTTGGCCCACCAAACTTTTCGAAATATTCCTTTATTTATTATATATTTTAATAAATTTATTATAAATTATTGATTATGATAATACCTCTGCTTCTTCCTTGTGATTCCCTCATTGCCCGATAGCTAAATCTTTTAGCGTCTGATCCAGTCCTTATGTCAAAATTTAGGTTTTGCAGACTGCAATACTCATGGTTTTCCTGTAGATGGTGTAGAGAAAGCCAAAAGCAATTTACCATTTCATTATTTAGGCACGACTTTTATATGTCACATGAACGCTCCATCCATTTACCTCCAACCTGGCCCCAAGGTCCAACTTTCTGACCTGCTCCTGACACTAGGTGGCAGCAAATCCTACAATGGTTTATACAGATTAATACTCACTCTGGGACCCATTCTCATAGAATTCAAACCAAACTAATTAATTTTGTAACAAAAAACACCTTTCAAAATAAGAGATTTTCTAAACCAAAGCGCATGCTTGAAGGCTGAATCACATTATTTTGATTTTTTAATAGCTGTTCTCAACCCATTCAGAGCGGGTCCGCGACCCAACAGTTTAGAACCACTGCTCTATAGCATTTGAATTCTGACTGGTATCGACCTGGGCGAGAGGCTGTAAAAGCATTTTATCTGGGTTAGAAACAAACTGGCCCCACCCCATCCTGGTGGCCACAAAAGAAATTACAACATATTTCAATCATGAATTTCTTCTTCAAGGTTTTGGATTTTTGATTTTTTTTTTTTTTTTGAAACCCCACAAATTTTATGCTGCATTCTTGGAATTTCCGACAATCGAGCGTTTCTGCAGGAAATTGTCAGCGTCTGCAGAGCGTCTGCTCTGGTTCTGCTCTCCCCGTATCTCGGAGGTTCTGCCTGGCTGTGTTGAAGTGGCGGGGGGCAGAATGGTCATTCTGTCACCACAGATGGACAGGAAAAGCCTTGGGGGCATCTGAAAAAACCACAGGCAAAGTAGCCTGCATGGAGAGAGTGTGTGTGTTGGTGTATGTGTGTGTCTGTTACAAGGGGGCGCAGCAGAGCAGCTGACAAAATCAGTACAACCCCCCACCACCGCCACCACCGCCACCACCTTATGCGACAAATGTCGTCGCGGTCTGTTTGGGTTGCCCTCCAAATCATCAGAGGAGTCAGTCACTAACACACACCATAACAGACACACACACCGTCCCAGCATCACAATAGGACCGCACACAGGAAACAGTGTGAAGCCTGAATAAATACAGTAACCAGTTTTGCATCACTTACACTAATGACTTAGTTATTTACTGGAGTAACAAGCTGTGTGTTTAAACACAGCAGTCAGTGAAGAGATGAAAATGCTGCAGCTCCGCTGCTGCAATTATAATAATTAAGTGAGCAAAGGCAGAAACGCTGTATTGTCGAACGGGAAAACATGTTTTTCCTCTGTTGTATTTTAACTCAAATCTTCAAACTGCAGCCACTACAAAAAAAATGTCCTAACTTTATCTAAATAAATAAAAGTGTCTTTACTGGCTTCATTTCGTATCTATTTTCTACCTTTATTTTGACGCACTTTGATTGACGCAACGGTATCTTTTCGAAAAGAGACATAAAATTTGTCATATTGACTTAGACTTACCACCACCAACTACCATTGCGAAGAAAACACAAACACTGGGTCTGGCCACACAACGTCACTACACAGTACACAGTGTGGTACTTCACGATTACACAAGGTACTTCAGTGGCGGGCCGTCAGGGCCAGCAAAGCCTTCTCTGCTGGCCTAAACCTACTCTGAAAAACCCATTTATTCATAGATATTTAGACATAAAATTGTATTATTACGTATTTTTATTAATATATAAAAGGTTTTAACATAAAGTTTTTATCCAATCCAAAAAATATTTCAGCTAGCTTCTGTTGTCAGGTTACATGAAATCTGCCAGGGCCTTCAGAATCAATAGTGAAGGCTCTGCCCACTGTGAGTGAATGGACACAACCTATTCAGTTTACAGTGTTACCTCAGGGCCTTCTAGCTGGCCCATGTGGAAGGCAACACGTATGCGATTGGATAGGCAGAAGTCTGACAAAGTCAACTTGCAACATATTGAATCGGAACTAGTAGATTTGCTAGGTGAAAATTCTTGAGTCCTGGTGTCACACTGATGTTACAATGAGGCATATTCATTTGACGTCAAAAAAATATGACATCACTGAAGGCCTACGGTTGAAATGTGCAACCTGTCACTGCTGTATATCGACTCGATCCTGCCGTTCAACTGGACACAATTTTAACGTAGCCCTTTAGTCCAGTGGTTCCCAAGCTTTCTTGCATCGCAGAATGCAAATTTTTTTCCACATACAATGGGCATAAAAAGAAATTAATAATAAAACAAATGTGAAGCCTCTAATGCTTCGTTGCACCATATTTAAGACATTGTGGCTTAGGCCTAGCGCATAGGAACAACCTATGGCGATAGGTAAGAAATAGGAAATTCTTCGTAAAGTTGTAGAGCTAGGAAACCTTTACTTTCGAGATCAAGATCTTGGCAAAGCAAAAAAAAAGTTTTGAGCGGCTGCCACTGGTAGCACGCCATCTTGGCCATCAAAATTTTTCTGTAAATTTCAAATAAAAAGAATTTTCGTAAATAAAAATAAAAAAATTAAGAAATGAAAACATTATTTAGGTTATGCATCGTTTCTTGTGGCCCAATACTAATTGACCGACTGACCGCTGCTGGTCCACAGCCCATATGATGAGAACCACAGCTCTAGTCTATGCATTGATACAAAATCAGCAAAGAAACAAAGTTGACCTCTGAGAGACATCCATACAGTTGGACTGCAGCCGGTTATATGTCACTGCTCAATTGTTGCTATGGTTACATTGGAGTTTTGCCTGTTATGTGGGCGGAGCATTCAGTGGCTCATCACCATTTAAATGATAAAGGCACAGGAACTCAAAAATGTAGAACAGGAATGTACAGAATACTGCTTCTCATCACGTATCTAGTTGAATCATCCAGTTGACGTCCCTCAAGAGACAAAAACAATTCATCAAAACAATCCATTTTTTTTCCTCCATTGTCCAACAAATTAATCCACTTCCGTATTTATCACTGAAACTGGTCACCTGAGGGTAAACACTTACCGTCCATAATAAAACGGAGAACACGAGGTCAGAGGGACAGTAAAAAAAAATATTCCATACAGTATCCACGACTGCTGCCTATAATATAATGGAGGGTTTGAACCACAGAAGTGCTTTTAGGGCCTTAATGGTTCCAGAACCATAGAGTTTTAGAGCATCCACAGAGAGGCACCATTCATAGAAGTGACTTTTAAAGTGCTGCACTATATATGTTTCAATTTAGCTCCAACCTTGAAGCACAAGAGAGCTCCTCTGTGTCTGTGTGTGTGTGTGTGTGTGTGTGTGTGTGTGTGTGTGTCTGTGCATGTGTGTATGTGTGTCTATATGACAGCTCACCTTGCTACGGGCCATTGTGTTGACGCAGAAATTACAGCAACTCCGAAAAATCAGATTCCCCAAACTCTCTGAAATCTTTTTTTGAGTTTGAACATTTGTTTCTGTTTGTAAAGTATTGTTGCTATGAAACAGAGGTCAAGAGGCCTCTAGAGGTCAATGCCGGTATTGCACATTAGAAAATTAATTAAATAAAAAAATAAAAAAATAAATTATTAGGGCCGTGTATTGACCTGAGTATCTGGTGATACGATACATATCACGATACATGGGCAACAATACAACACTATATATATATATATATATATATATATATATATATATATTACTAGCCTTTTATAACTGAAAACAAAGAGAGTCCATATCTGAATCATGTTTGTGAATAAAACATCAATCCAGTGTTGTAGAATATTCATATATAAATCGCAAAATCAATATATAACTATATAATAACAATAATAATAATAATACACTTATTTATTTAACTTATTGCATTTTAATATGAGATTACATGATGATGGACTATATTCACATAATTTATAACTGTAGGATTAATAAGTTTGTTTTTTTTTGCTGGAAACTATCCTTTAAACTATTTTCCAATTGTGTAAGTTGTCATAATTTTTTTTTTTCCTGGTGCTATGAATGCTCTTCTTGTCCATTACAGGTAGTGATGGGAAAGCCACTAATAACTGTGTTAATGAGTTAGTAATATAGTCACTCATGATTTCTTATTCCTAATTGGTTAATTAATCCCAACCCTT
>JAFBJS010003410.1:133711-144705 GCA_016785265.1 Paraplagusia blochii | reverse complement strand
TGCTCACTACTGTTAATGTGGACCTGCTGTCTGAAGGTTTAACCTGCCTGTCACAATCTTCAGCCTGCTCGACACGCATTAAAACCTCCTTCATCCATTCCTCACATTTCCAGAAAAATTCATCCATTAATTTATTCTTTGGATCAAACCAGTTCTTTTGATCTCCCACAAATTCCTCCTCATTCATTAATTTCTGAAGGTCAAAATTAAGCTCCAAAAATTCCTGATGTAAGCCACTGAAGTCAACACGGAGCTTATTTTTCACAGTGTCAACGTTAGCATCGTCTTCCATTAATTGTTCAATGTGATTTTTTAAGCTAGTTATCTGGGAGAGCTTGTACCTGCGTGCTTGGATCTGTCTGGATGTGTGTTCTTCCATAGCTTTCTCAGTCATCCTTACTGTCCGCTTTCCACTGTCTTGTTCATCCATAACAAGGTAATGTTTCCACTTGTGATCAATAAAGAAGCCTATGCACTATACAGTCCCACTTCGTTGTCAAGCCCAACAACAACAACAAAAACCTTTTTTTTTTTTTTTAACTCACGTGTTAGGCGAGTGCACTCAATCAGCATCAATTAACGATCCAGCGTCAGGCAGGTCCGCTCCCTCTAGCAGCTTGTAACTTTTTTGTTTTGTTTAAAGTCTCCGTGACAATTCCTTCCTTTATCCACCGTGTTTGTCAGGCAATTCCACGTTCCATAAATCCACAAAGAGCAAGTTTTTTGACTATTGTAGATACCTAATTAGTAAAAGCCATGAGCTTGACGCTCTCCTCCCTTTGTCTTCCACTTGAACGAACAAAAAAAAGCTTCACACGATTCCTTGGTTTCCTTTTAACGTTTTACTCCAATCAAAATCAAGACAGTACAATAATCCAGGGTGATGAAAAAATAAAGAAATAAAAAATGCAAAATCCAAAAAACAGCTAAATGCGGAGTCAAAGTTAAATCAAAGAGACGATAGAGAGAGCGAGAGAGAGAGGTCAAAAAACTGTGTGGCTCAACTCCATGACACCGACCTGACTGCCTGTTTTGTGTCAGCCACGCCCACCCACTGCTCCGCATTAAAGTTACATGTGTGGTTCTTAAACCAACAAACATCCACACCTTATTAATGTATATGAATTAAGTACTTACTTATTTATATGAACTGTTCACCTGTAAATAACGTATTTTTTTTATCATAAGGAACAACAATCCTTTTCACACACAAAAAAAATAGCATTTAGGCTCCTACACAGAGAATCAACATCACAGCGACTAGGGTTGAAATCAGAGTCTCCTGAGAAGTGAAGAGCCGAGACCGTACCGAGAGCCAACGGAACCGCCTCCTTAAAATCAGAAATAGCATTATCAGTTAGCTGTCTGTATCTGTCTCTTATACACATCTGCTCCACGAGTAGAAAGTCAAATACAATTAATGAGTGGTCAGATAGACAGGGGTTGTGAGGAGTAATAATAAGGTGTTCAATTTCAACACCATAAGCTAAGACAAGGTCTAAGGTATGGTTATGACTGTGTTCTATATTCTATAACTGACATAAATGCAGCGCTACAACTATTGGTTTCCATATCTACATGGATATTA
The DNA here is from genome assembly GCA_016785265.1 of Paraplagusia blochii. Taxonomy (NCBI): domain Eukaryota; kingdom Metazoa; phylum Chordata; class Actinopteri; order Pleuronectiformes; family Cynoglossidae; genus Paraplagusia; species Paraplagusia blochii. Next base: position 143,117 of record JAFBJS010003410.1, on the reverse strand, counting down.
AAATCCCCAACAATAACCACTTTATCACACAGTTAGTTACAGCATTTAACAGTAGATAGATAGATAGATAGATAGAACTTTATTAATCCCTCGGGAAATTAGGGTCCCAGCAGCAGAACAGCAACGAACAAGAGTAGGATACAAGAAGTACAAAAAAGACATTACAATAGGGACAATATGGGTGGGGTTAAGATATGTACAACCAGAACAGTGAACAGTAGGTGTTAGTAGGTAATAGACTAGTAGGTTAGTAGTATACATACACATAAAAGTAGGAAGGTTATATGTACTGTGGCTGGACATACACCAGGTTATGGTCAGACTTTCCAAGAGGGGGCAGGGCGATGACTCTGTAGGTCTCTTTCACATTAACATACAGAAGATCAATAGTCTTGTTACTCATGGTGGGGCAATCCACCACCTGATGAAAGTCAGCCAGTGTGGACTCCAGAGTGACATGGTTAAAGTCACCAGAAATTAGGATAAGATCCTCAGGGAGTCCGCAGTCCTGCCGTGATGGTGTGAATTTTTTCACAGGCAGTGGCCGGGGCAGCTCTCGGAGCAATGTAAACACAGAGGGTTATCACGTAACTGAACTCCCTCGGAAGGTAGTATGGCCAGAGGCTGGTAGCTCTAAGTCAGGGCAACATAAAACTTTCTTTACGGAGATATGACCAGGGTTACACCAGCGGTTGTTAACATACATGATGAGTCCCCCAACTTTACTCTTCCCACTAGCCTTCATGTCCCTGTCAACTCTTACTGTCTTAAATCCATGCAGGTCCACGTTAGCATCGGGTACGATGTCGGTTAGCCAAGTCTCCGTGAAGATAAACATGCTGCATTCCCGGTATATCCGCTGGCTGAACAGCGCAGAAAGCTCGTCCATTTTATTAGAAAGAGAGTTTACGTTACCAAACGTACCCATGATGACTGAGGGAGTAGATGGTTTAAAATGTCTCCCTTTGTCCGCCAACTTGGCTAACTCAGCCTTAACTTTAGCTCCAGCTCTTCAACCTCTATAACTCCTCTTTAGCTCTGTCGGTATGTTTGTGTCATTGTCCATGTTTCGTTGTTCTCAGAGCCAGCAGCTTGTCTCTTGAATAAACGAGAGAACTGACCCTGGGTGCCGTCTTAATGTTGCAAAGATCCATAGGATACGTATTAAAAGTAATACTCCGTGAAAGGAGCAAAGAAAATATACAGGAAACGAGCGTAAGATGCGTAGGAAAAACTTTGTCCTGCAGAGCGGCTGGAAGGCTGCTGCTCCCCCAGCGCTATCACAAAGACAGTAGTGTTGATTGGTGTATGAAGGAGTGTTTAAGTTTATTGCTGTTGAAGGAGCGAACTCTGAACCGTCTTTTGGAGGGTAATAAATTATATTCCTGGTGAAGACAGTGTGTGACATCAGTGGAGATGCACATAGCCAGCCTGAGCATGCTCTTATTGTGGGCTTCCTGGAATAGGTGTGCTAAAGGCAGCCCTATGACCTTAGAGCAGAGAAGTAAATGCGTTGTTGTATTTTTTTTTTTAGATAGATAGAATAGATTCGACATGGTCAGTTCATGTCAGATTTTGGTCAATCATAACACCCAGGTATTTATAGGAGGTGACTTGACCCCCCTTAACTGGGGTTAGTTGGAGACTGTGTTTCCAAAAATGACTTCCTCGGTCACTTCACTGTGTTAATGACTAGGTGATTGTTGTCACACCAGTTAATTAACCATTCCACTTTGCCTTTGTACAGTGTGTTTTCATCAGATTTTGTGAAAAGAGTCACTTGAGTAGTGTCGTCTGAGTATTTGATACCTTGATGATGCAGTCAGAAGTATATAGGGTGAACAGCCTGGGGGAACTTATGCAACCTTGGGTTGTACTTATGTACACCGACATTGGTGGTGATGGGAGAGGATAGTGTGTTGTTAACCTTGACCAGCTGTACCCTGTTGGTGAGTAAGGAGAAGTACCGATGGATGATATATGGATTTATCTGACGCTTAATAATTTTGGACATGAGTATGTATGGTTGAATAGTATTAAATGCAGAAGAGAAATTAAGGAAAAGAGCCCTGACATAGGTGTTAGGTTTGTCCAGGTGTTGTCTATTGAGAATTCGAATCATGATTTTTTTTTCCAGTGACTTCATGATCACTGATGTAAGGACTATTGGCCTGTAATCATTGTGTTCCTTAGGACACTTCTTTTTGGAGATAGGCTTAATGTGGGATGTTTTCCATGTTAAGGGTATATGGTGGGTGTCAAGTGATTGTTGAAAAAGGGGTTGCCATACAGGGACCAGTTCCCTGGTGAAGGTTTTAAGGATGCGTGCACTGCTGTGGTCAGGCCCTAGTGCTTTCCTTGTGTTGCGCTGGAAGGTAGCCCTAATCTCCTCCACTGTTATGGTAACTCTGTCAGAGTTAGCTGGTTTAATGGTGTTAACAAGTTCTTCACAGTCATGGACGTGAGAGGAAGAATTAAACCTGCAAAAGAAGTTGTTCAGTTAATTTGCAAACATGAGTTCATTTCCAGTTACAATGGTTTTTTTGGTGGATGGCATTCCTGTCATTTTTTTTAAGTTGTCCCAGAGTCTTTTAAGTTTTTTTTTTTTCCTTGAAGTTTTCCTCCAGCTGGTTCCTGTGCACCTGTTTAGCTCCCCTTAGTTTATTTTTTGAATATATTGATTATAATATAATATTGATTATGTTTAATGTCCTTAGACACAAAGCGTCTAAGGACACCTGTTTAGTGGGAATAACTGATTGTGCACAGAAGTTAATATAGTCCATGGTAACTGAAGTAATTAAACCTAAGGAGTTCTGATCATGGAATACATCCCAGTTTGTCAGTTCAAAGCAGGCTCTCAGGTCCTCACAAGCTTCGGAAGACCAGCATAGTATTTCTCTTACTACTGGTTTACAGCATTTCAGTTTAGTTTTATATGTTGGAATCAAATGAACCACGTTGTGGTCATAATTGGCTATATGAGGTCTAATTTTTAGATCCATAAGCCTCTTTGACGTTTCTATAACATTTATCTAGTGGTCTGCTCTTTCTTGTCTCACCTTTGACTATTTGGTTGAAGCCAGGTAAAACAGAGTCCAGCTAACAGTGGTTTAAATCCCCGGCCACAATGGCAGGTGCCTCAGGGTGATTCTGTAATAATTTATGAACATGGTCCGCGATAGTGGCTGCTGGAATCGAAGTCTTGCCACTCGTTGGAACATACATCACACACAGAAGCACACATCCGAACTCACGTGGCAGGTAAAAAGGTCTTAATAACACACAGAGCATCTCAGTGTTTGAGTCACAGAAAGTCTCTGGCGTAAGTGAACTGGTGACACCACTGATTGTTAATATATACACCGCCAGATTTAACAGATTTAATTATGCTTGTGTATATGAAGACGGTATGACTGAACGCGCCGTCACACCAAGCTGTGTGTCTATATGATGTTGTATGAGAGTGGTGTGACCTGGAAGACAGGAGAACACGTCAGAAAATTTCAGCTGGAGCCCTTCCACGTCCGCTCTCTAGACCGACGTGAGTGATTTGTCACCCAGAGGAGAGCTTGGACCAGGAGCTCCCACTATCGGACCGAGCTCATCCTAGTCTCTCACGAGCACATCCTAGTCTCTCACTGTCGACACCAGGGTAACCGTCTCCACCCTCCACTTTAACAGATTTAAATAATAAGTCTCAGTGTCTCCTCTCCTGTCTGAACGCTCCACCTCATAATCAACATCACCAACCCGCCAAGTGACCACGGAGGGTCCCTGCCACTTAACGAGCAGCTTGGATGCTGAAGATGGGAGGAGCACCAAGACTTTTTCTCCTGGTGCAAAGTGCCGTAGCTTAGCTCCCCTGTCATGCATGCACCGCTGACATTCCTGAGCCCTGAGCAAATTAACCTGTGCACTCGGACAGGAATTCGGAGTTCTAAGAACTTGCAAGATGCGGTTCCTGAGTTCAACACACAGTTTTTATTTACTGAATCAGCAAGTGTCCAGTTAGCTCGGCTCCGATCACAGACAATCGCAGTCAGAAATTCAAACAGTCCTTTGCTCTCTCAGACATGTGGAGTTCACTTGCTGTCTGTACGTCTTCCCCCCCTCCTGCGAACCCGGCTCCTACTTATCAGAGGAGAGGAACAATTAGTAAATGCAGTGTCACCTGCGCACAGCATGTTATACTACTATTAGCAGCCCAGGATGGGTGGACAGTGGTCATAAGATTAAGATTAAATTACTTTTTTTGACATTGTGATTTGCACCACAGCGAACAACGAAATTTGGTCTCTGCATTTAACCCATCATCAAAGTAAACAGTGGCCAGCTAATGAGCGCCCGTGGAGTAGTGAGTGGGGACGATACCATGCTCAGGGCACCTCAGCAGTAACTTGGCGGTAGGGGGATTCGAACTGGGGGCCTTGCGGATCCAGGTCCAGTCCTTTAACCACTAGGCCACCACTGCCATAAAGGGATTGGCATGGTCAGCTACAATACTTAGGTAGGCCCCAAAAAATACCCACCTTACCCATCTTTTTATATTGTAGATGTCATTCTGAACCTACCATCTGCACATTGGTCTGTCCATAGGCACAGATGGAAATAGCAGAAGTGTAAGAGTCAAGAGCCCTATCTAATGTGCGAGCATGACAAATTAAAATACAATTAAACATGACATAGCACGGCTTGAGAAACTCCACACGTTTAGTAAAACCAGCATCTTGAACAGGAGAGAACGGCTGGTTATTCAGGATGATAAACACCATGATCTTTGTCAGATTTATTTTTCTCTTGTCTATTCTTTACAGGATTTAACGTTGACTCAGCGACAGCTGTGTTGTTGTTGTTGTTGGGTGCTAGACTCAGGATGGAGTCCAGTAAAAAAAAAGTCATGGTTTCCACATCAAATTACAATGTTAATATCTTAGCTTATTGTCTGCTCTAAATCACCTAATTCATCAAGATACCACAGAGTAAATAATATCGCCTTAGCTCACTTATCTCCTGCTGTTCCTCATGTCTCACCACTAGCTCATCTCATCTACTCTTTCTATTGACTTTTGCCTATCACTAATGGTATTGCAGCATTGGGGTAAGGTGGGATAGAAGGATGAAAAAGAAGGAGGAGGATTAATTATTCTGAGGTCTCAGAAGTGTTTGAAGCCGGAAAGACCATATCTCTACACAAGCCTCTTGACATCCAGCAACCAGAAAAAAAGGTTCATAAAGAATTACTTAATTTGTTTTCTAACGATGTGCCCCAGGGGATATGGCTCGCACAGTATTTTGTCACTTGTACAGTAGCAGCAATGCAAACAATACATTTAATATATGTGAAGAAGTAAGTACTATTTCAGGATATGGAAATCTATTTTGAATGATTTAACAACATTAAATGTTGTGTGATAGAGACGATGGGTCGGTCTGTCCATTGATTAAGAGTAAATAACAGTGGCCTAAAACAGAGGGCTTCCTTCACCTGCTCAAACTCCTGCTGGCACAGGTCTGTCCAGTGTAGCGGATCTAAAGCACTCTTACTGGTCAGATCCGTCAAAGGGCTGGCCATGTCAGCGAACCCGTGGGATGAAACATTAGTAGTAGCCCACAGGGACTGTCTCCTGGCGCAAAATGGCATAGCTTAGCTCCCCTGTCATAAGTGTGTGGAGCTTTGCTCCAAGGTCCAGAACATATTGAACTCCCTCCCAGCTTCCTGGGATCTGGGAAAGAGCATGAGCAACACTCTTTGCAGAAATGTTGCACAGTGCCACGGCTTCAAGATATCTCATTACGTAGTTTATCGCTACCAGAACAAACTGGTACCCTTGTGCATTGCTGTGGAATGGCCCAATGATGTTCATTCCTATATAACAAAAGGAATCTCCATCAGTGGCAATAGCCACAGTGGTGCAGGTGGTGTGGCTGGAGGGTTTACCCTCTGGCATTTGGGGCATGATGCACAAATGCAACGCACATCTTCCTGAATGCCAGGCCAATAAAACTAAATTTGTGATGTAGTCAAGTGTTTTCTGGCAGCCCATATGTCCATCCAGCGGGTGATGATGAGCCGCCTGGAGTATTACCCCCATTGGCTTCTCAGCACAAACACCTTAGAACACTCACAGCCTTCACGCGTCTGACACACTCTGTAGAGTATGTCCTTAATCATTGCAAAATAAGGAAATGTACAGCTGACCACCAGTATTGGCCACCTGCTCCAACACAATGTGCATGGGGATGCTCGCTAGGTGATCCACTGCAAGACTGACTTCCCCATGCAGGCTGTCCGGCCAATGGCATCTGACCCAGTCAGCTGTCCTGCTTCCAGCATCCAGGTCTCCCCGCTGACTCCACCCGGCTGCAGCCACCTAGTGCCCGAATCACGCAGCTGCTGGGCGTAGGTGAAGGGTCTACCCACTGGTCCCAGCATCACTTCTCGGAAGCGGTGATGGTCTTTAAGCGAGACGATCCAACACTGCCTTTCTCACGTCCAGGTAACTCCTGCTTGCAGCCACCGGCAGGGCCAGTGCCACACTCTGCGCGTCTCCTGAAAGCAGCGGTAGAAGGCATGTACAGGAATGTCTGCGGGTCATCTGCTGGACCCATCCTTTGTAGGGAGGTTGCAGCTGGGCTAACTGCTGGGCAAGGGCCCCTGTCTACACTTGTGCTTCCGCCAGCTGTTCGTGGTGAGCCACCACCTGGTCTCAATGCATGGCGACGACTTCTCCCAGCATTTTCGGCAATGCCTCAATCTGCCTGTTGGTCATAGTCTGGTCTAGTTGGGCGCCAAATGTAGTGGTCGCATGGGTTCTTCGACAAATGGACTTTGGTGACTTTTATTAAAATACACAGTCTCATCATAATTTTAATGTTGATTTCAATTTAAAGTCTGTTTCTTTCTCAGTGTACGCTGGTTCCTCAGCAGACTCAATGCCTCTCCCTCCCTGCGGTCCCGGCTCCTACTAATATAAGGGTAGTTCTGATTATTATCATTGCGCTCACCTGCGCCCAGTGTAGCATCAGCCTTGCCACTGGTCTGCTCTCCCTGCCGCAGCTGAGCGCTCAGCACCGCACCACTCCACAATAAGCAAATTACACAGGATTTAAATAGTTAGCTGTGTTTGTTTAGACCAGAGATTCCCAAAGACAGGGACAGCTTAAATTAAGTGTGTTGCATTGCCAATGGAGGGGAGGCACGGATGCATCCAATTAATTAAACAATGTGGCATATTATCCAATGCTGCAGTATAAATTTGAAAATATGTATTCTCATTTTTATTTTGCTTTGTGAAAAAGCAATGGCAGTGCAGTGCGCCCCTACACTTCCCCACCAGACGAAATTCCACTCCCAACTGCTTTTGACAAAACTGCCACAAAAAGGCAAAGAGTCCAAGAGTTGCTCTTGTCTATTCTTTAAAGGATTTAACGTTGCGTTGTTGGTGTTCCACTGTGTCCATTCCGTGTTGTTTTTCTTTACTTCACTCCAAGGACTACTGACATTTACTGTAGCATCAATCAATTTTGTTGTGCCTTTGACATAATTTATCACGTGAAGCTCAAAGTGACAGTTAAAGTGTCATTACTTCATGAAGAAGTGCAGTGTATTTGCAGCATAAGATTTTGGATCGCGGTGGAAAAAACAATACCGATTTGCTCTGATATTAAAAAGGCGTTGGCCCGATATTGGTCCATCTATATTATCAGCCATACCTAATTTTAACCAACGTCTTTCATATGTCTAGCATTATATAGACATATATAATGCCCCCAATTCCGTTGTACCCCCCAAGGTGCAATGACAATAAAGGACTATTCTATATAGGCAGTAAATGTCCCCAGTGGGCCCACCACCCACAGGAAAGGCAAACACTATCGTTCTGTGCTATTTGGGTGAGAGTCATGGGCACTGTTGGTCCTGCAATCCAGTAACAGAGAAGCATGTGAAATGAATAACTGAATGAATGTCACATTCAATGGTAAAAATAAAAAGTGTAAAGGTGAGGCTGAGTCTGGCTGGAACAGAAAACCACATGGAGCTGATCAGAGTGTGGGGCTTTGGCTGGAGCAACAATCCTCGTTCAGATTGACTCCATGTACCTTGAGAGATGAGACCTCACTTTACTGTAGACACAGGTGCTGGTGGAAGACTGGGGAACACTTTCGAAAGGGATCACTTCATGGAAGGACACAAGAAAGAGGACTGTTATTTATCAGTCCTTTATAAATGTGAGGAATCAGACAGAGGATCAGTTGAGAAGCCTGAGTCGCTCCAGGACACAGCTTAACAGCTGGAAAAACAGCACGTATGGCTGCAAACAATTTTACCGCAGTTACTTTAGTTTGGAGAATCGTTTTGCTTTTACTCTGCTACTCACAGACAGATGACATAAACACGGCTGGGTTTCTAAATGAATATCTCCGAGATTTATTCATACTGAATCCTGAACATTTCCACCTTTTTCGGGTATGAAGCAGTGCGATTTGTTTATCAAAAGCTGATAGAAAAAGTGTAATTCATCTTGGAATGAAGCAACTCATTGCAGTCAGTGAACATGAAAATTGGATTCAGGTAGATAACTCAATCTTTGGGTCGCATCCTTTTATTGTTGACCTGAGAAGGAAAGACCGAGAGAGAAGAGGCGAGGAAATGCTGCAACTGCATTTTCATGGCATATCAGCCCATTAATGTTTGTTTACTTTACTTCTGCCTGTAAAAAAATAAACTGATGGTTTTTGCTTAAATTGAAACTTGCTATTATTTTCTGGTTGAACAATCAGTTCAAGTAAAAGCCATTCCTGAAATTAAATGCCTTTAATTGGCCTTTAAGTTCCAAACAGCATGCACTAATTACAAATTAGATTCACTCATGAAGAGCAGGATGAGCTACTTTGGGGGGAACTGCAATGAAAAGAACACTGAAATCTGGAGCTGCTTTTGGGCACGATCATAATGAATCCAGCAGACTAATTATTACATCTCTGTCTCACTCGGAACAATAGAAATTTGTTCCACAAATTCCTGTGTATGACACCACAATTTCTGTGCGACACACGTGGTGTATAAGATTGTATATATGTATGTACATATGACATTTGTATGTATGAACTTCTTTTCCTTTCGGCTTATCCCATTTTTCAGGGGTTGCCACAACGAGTCAATAATTTCCATCTCACCCTGTCCTGCGCATCTTCAACTCCAACTCCAATCACCTCCATGTCCTCCCTCACTGCATCCATAAATCTCCTCTTTGGCCTTCCTCTTCGTCTCTTACCTGGTAGCTGGTATCTAGCTTTTTTTCTAAACCTTCCTGTCTGTGTTGTCCCCCTGATCACCTCGTTCCTGATCCTGTCCATCCTTGTCACCCCCAAAGAGAATCTCAGCATCTTTAACTCTGCCACC
>JAFBJS010003410.1:105987-132756 GCA_016785265.1 Paraplagusia blochii | reverse complement strand
GTTCTGTCATTATCCCATCTCTTCTTTGCTAGTCTCTTCCTCTGGACACTCTCCTGGATCTCATCATTCCACCACCAGGTCTCTTTGTCCTCCTTTCTCTGTCCAGAGAAAACACCTAGCACCTTCATAGCTGTCTCCCTAATGACTCTAGCAGTGGTCTCCCAGTCATCTGGGAATTCCCCACCAGAGACGAACACTGTTCTGACTTCTTTTCCAAAGTCATCACAACAATCCTCTTTCCTTAACTTCCACCACTTGATCATTTGCTCTGTCTTCACCTTCTTCCTTCTTCTCACCTCCATTGTCAGCTTGCACACCACCATTCTATGTTGTTTGGCTACACTCTCACCTGCCACCACCTTACAGTCACTTATCTCTCGGAGATTACCTCTTCTACAGAGAATGTAATCTACCTGAGTGGACCTGCCTCCACTCTTGTATGTCACCCGGTGTTCCTCTCTCTTTTGGAAATAAGTGTTTACCACGGCCATTTCCATTCTTTCAGCAAAATCCACCACTGCCTGTCCTTCCAAATTTCTATCCCTAACTCCAAACCGGCCCATCACGTCCTCATCCCCTCTGTTTCCTTCTCCTACATGGCCATTGAAGTCTTCCAAAACTTCTCCTTTTCTGCTAACTCACAGCCTACCTTTGGAGCATAACCACTTACAACATTCAACATCCCTCCTTCCATTTCTACCTTCACACACATCAACCTGTCTGACACCCGTTTCACATCCACCACATTACTTGCATACTTTTCCCCGATGATCACCCCAACTCCATTTCTCTTCCCATCGAATCCATGGTAGAATAACTTAAAACTTCCCCCAATATTTCTAGCCCTGCTGCCCTTCCACCTGGTCTCCCGTACACACAACACATCCACTCTTCTTCTCTCCATCATGTCAGCTAGCTCCCTACCTTTCCCTGTCATTGTACCTACATTCAGGGTTCGCACTTTCAGACCAACACTTCTAACCTTCCTTTTTTCCCTCTTTGTCTTAATCAATCTCCCTCCTCTTCTTCTTCTTTGTCTTCGACCAACAGTAGTCCAATTTCCAGCAGTACCCTGTAGGTTAACAGCACTGTTGGCGGTCGTTGTTAACCCGGGCCCCGACCGATCCGGTATGGAAATCTTTTTATTGACTCGCATCATAGATTTGGGAAAATGTTTTTTATGCCGGATGCCCTTCCTGACGCAACCCTCACCATTTATCCGGGCTTGTGACCGGCACTAAAAAACACTGGCTTGTGCTCCCTAGTGGCTGGGTTTTTGTATGTATGAACATTGTGTATAATAAATATCATCTACTGTACAACAGATATGGCATTCTTTCCTTCCTATCTTAATTAATGTAGACCATTCTTGTCATATATACACACATTTATGTGTGTATAATAAAACTCAAGCTGTACTCCTTACAACATTTTTTTTTCTCTCCATCAGCTCTGAAGGCTGAGTTGTAAATTAGGGTGAACTATCTGTGAGTTAAGTGTCAGAGATGCTGTTAAAGAAAGATGTCGGGGGAAGTGCACATTGATGACTGACGCATGAACCATGGCAGAATCCTGTGTCAAAGTATGTACTGTATTAGTTATATTACTCTTTGTCTACTACTTGTGTGACTCCTTGCATCAAAACAATGATATGATATCTAATATGATATTAAATATAGATTTATATGATATAGCTTGATGTATGCAAAGAAGGGTATACCAATGTGTTTAGGCGCCAACTGACACTTCACCTGCTTTGAGGGTCATCATTTTAATGAAGCGCTACATCATTGGTGCATTTGGCAATTGGAAGAAGTTTTCGTGTGAGCCTGATGGATCTGAAGAAAAGGGAGGTCTTCAGACCCAGATAAAGAGAACAGATGATGTTAGCCCCGAATACATCCATTAAGAGATAAAGAACTCTATAGGTGTAAACTCCATGCTATGATGTAGGAAAAAGGGGTATAAAAAGATATGTTTGTAGACAAGGAGTCAGTCAGCACTCCTGGCACTGAGACCTGAGTAATCGGCAGGCGGCTAGGCACAGCCCTGACTCTCAAGCTTGGTAACACAATTTTCTCTTTGTACTTTACTTAAATTGAGATCTCAAATACTATATTTTGTTTTTACATTTTTTGCCATGGTACATTGTTTATCATTTTTACTTGGTTTCTTTGTTAAACATTCACTCTTTGGTTGTTAAATACGAATACATTTTGATCATTTTACAAACACTGTTGAAATTTCAGTCCCCCGGCTGCAGCCACCTTGTGGCTGAATGAGTGAGTGAAGGGGCGGTCCCGCTCTCCCAGCCTTGCTCCCCGAAAACGACATTGGTGGTCTTGGGGAGTAACCCAGGCAATCCAAGTCTGGGCGTATCTGAAGACCGCCCACTGCTCCTCTGGCCAGCCGCATGCCGCACAAGACGCAGCATACTTACTTGTCAGATCATTAAACATTCAAACACTGAATTCTGACATCTTGGTCTATGTCTTTTGGAGAGAAACTAGAATGCGTTCTACAGTGTATATTTATATATATATATATCACAACATTCATATCCATAAATAATGATTATGTGGAAATAAGAGCAATAACACGGGAACAAAGTATTGTAGCGTGGACTCAGATTTATCTTGGGACAAGATGACCCTCGAGGGAAGTTTGTTCGCACTCAATGCATCTTTATTAACCAACAACAGCATGTACACAACCCGGATACCGTGAGACCCACAACCAACCTTACTCATGGTGACACATAATCAAACATCCCAACTACTCCCAGATGAAACACAAGGAGAACATTAACTGTAATAACAAACCCCTAAACAAACCAAATAAACAGCACTAACACTCATAACAGCCCCTGGCTCCTTCTACCAAAATACCCCAAAGCCTGCTGGGAGATCCCAGCCACCAATCCCAAAACACGCTACAGTATTGAACACACCATGGGAAAGCTTTATAGTTTGGCAAGGAAAGGCATCATGCCATCTCAAATCTGAAAGTAATTAGTCTTTGTACTTCCTACAATTGTAAACTAACATCAGCTGGGTTAGTGCTAATTGATGGCCCTATAAACAGGTGTTTTTTTTCACCAACTGCTCAAACAAGACACATCTCATGATGGGTAAAAGCAAGGAGCTCTTAAGACCTTCGCAACCTGATTGTTACTCAGCATCAGAATGGAACTGGTTACAGACTTATTTCAAAGCATCTGAGTGTTCCAGTAAGCACCGTTGGGGCCATTATCCGCAAGTGGAACAAGCATCACCTTATCATCACAGGAGCTCCTCGCAAGATTTCTGACCAGGGAGTCAGAAAGATGGTCAGAAGAGTTCTCAAGGAACCAAGGACCACACGGAAAGCGCTCCAGAAAGACATGGAGGCAGCAGGTACAAGTGTTACAGAGAAAATGATAGGCAATGCATTCCATCGTTATGGCCTCTATGGATGATCAAACCCGCAAGACTCCATTCCTCAAAAAAAGGCATGTAGAAGCTCGTTTGAAGTTTGCTAAACAGCATCTGGATAAGCCTGTGGAATACTGGGAGAATGTTGTCTGGTCAGACGAGACTAAAATTAAACATTTTGGCTGTCATACTACCCACCATGTTTGGAGGAGAAATGCATATCACCCACATAACACTATACCAACAGTGAAGTTCACATCATGGCATGGGGTTGTTTCTCATCTCGTGGTACTGGCAGACTTCATATAATTGAAGGAGCAATGAATGGAAAAATCTATCGGCAAATTTTTGAGATGAACCTGCTGCCATCCACCAGGATGATGAAGATGAGACGTGACTGGACCTTTCAACAGGACAACAATCCGAAGCACACGCCAAAGTTAACTCTCGAATGGTTTTAAAAAAAGACAATCAATGTGTTAGAATGGCCCAGTCAATCACCTGACTTATTTCCAATTGAATATTTGTGGAAAGAACTAAAGAAAAGGGTTCACCAGAGGGCACCAAAGAATATTTAAGATTCACAGACAATCTGTGTGGAGGAATGGGCAAAAGTCACACCTGAGCAGTGTGGGTGATTAGTTAATACATACAAGAAGCGTCTGGAAGGTGTCATTGCAAACAAAGGCTTCTCCACAAAGTATTAAACGAGTTTCAGATAGTGTGTTCAATACTTTTTTCCAGTATTATTGCACTAAATTCCACATAATCATTATTTATGGACTCTAATGTTGTGATTTCTTTTCATGTGTGGATTATTTGAGTTAATATTAATGTCTGGAAGAAATGTTACATGAATTGCATCTTTGGAAATAAATGTAATGACAAGAAAGTTGACGCGTCCAATACTTATTTCCCCCATTGTATGTATATATATATATATATATATATATATACATATATATACACACACACCTCGTTCCAAATTATTATGCAAATTACATTTACATTGACCTAAACAGTCAATGTAAATGACAGTCATCATAATTATCAAGTGATCAACTGTTAAAGTACAATTTAAATGTTACTTAACAAACCTCTCAATTATATTTTTCAAAAAATAAAAACTCGAAATGCACTGTTCTACATTATTACGCACAACAGAATTTCACAATGTTTTATTGTTATAAAGAACTGAAAATGGTCATTTGTTAAATTAGATGCATTAGCAGGTCATATTTATTGAAATCAAAACCTATTTCAATCAAAAACATCTCAACAGGTTGAGTTACATTTTAACATAGGACCCTGCATTTGATAGCAGCTTGACAATTCTTGCATCCATTGAACTTGTGAGTTTTTGGAGCGTTTCTGCTTGAATGTCTTTGCAGGAGGTCAGAATAGTCTCCCAGAGCTGCTGTTGGGAGGAGCATTGCCTCTCACCCTCATAGATCTTTCGTTTGAGGATGCTCCATAAGTTCTCAATAGGGTTGAGGTCAGAGGAGAATGGGGGCCACACCATGAGTTTATCCTCCTTTATGCCCATAGCAGCCAAAGATGCAGAGGTATTCCTTGCAGCATGAGATGGTGCATTGCCATGCATGAAAATGATTTTATTGCGGAAAGTACTGTTCTTTTTCTTGTACCATGGAAGAGAGTGGTCGGTCAGAAACTCCACATACTTTACAGAGGTCATTTTCACACCTTCAGGGACCCTAAAGGGGCCGACCAGCTCTCTCCCCATGATTCCAGCCGAAAACATGATTCCTCCACTTCCTTGCTGGCGTTGCAGTCGTGTTGGTACATGGTGGCCATCCACCAACCATCCACCACTCCATCCATCTGGACCGTCCAGGGTTGCACGACACTCATCGGTGAACAAGACTGTTTGGAAGTTTGTCTTCATGTATTTCTGGGCCCACTGGAGCCGTTTCTGCTTGTGTACCTTGGTTAAAGGTGGCCGAATAGAAGGTTTCTGCATAACTGCAAGCCTCTGGAGGATCCTACACCTTGATGTTCATGAGACTCCAGAGGCACCAGCTGCTTCAAAAACCTGTTTGCTGCTTCATAATGGTATTTTAGCTGCTGCTCTCTTAATCCGATGTATTTGTCTGGGAGTAACCTTCCTAAATCTGCCTTTATCCACACGAACCCGTGTGTGCTCTGAATTAGCTACAAATCTCTTAATACTACGATGATCACGCTTGAGTTTTCTTGAAATTATCTAAAGTTTTCATACCTCTTCCAAGGCATTCAACTATGTCTCGCTTTTCAGCAGCACATAAATCTGGTTTCTTTCCCATGTTGGTTCAAAATGATGGTCTGCTTAATAATGTGGAACATCCTTCTTAAGAAGCTTTTCATTTAATTGGGATCACCTGGCAAAGTAATTGGCACAGGTGTCTCACATTTATTTAAGTGATCCAAAGAGCCCTGAGACACAACACTATCCAGGAGTTTAACTGACAAACAAAATATTTTACATTTATGACACTTAAACACAATTTGCATAATAATTTGGAACATGGTGCATATATATATATATATATCCTAAGACTGAAGGTGTCTTTGCTGTGGAAAAATCTGAGATTTAACTAGGTATTTATATCACAACTGATAAAAGAGTGTCAGAGGTTGGCAGTTGAGCTCTATGTAAAAGAATCGCTGTGGAAATCACATAAGCCTCTGCTGACAGAATGATGCTTCTTGTTCCTACTGGGAAAGACAGCGGCATGTTTATGAAAGGCCTCATGCTCCCGTTATCAGCTTTTTGCACTGACGTGTTCATGTTGGTTGGAACAACTGGTGGTCCCCCATTCCTGTCATGGAGAGCCAAGAGTACCAGCACGGTAATTTTTTTGTCCCGTCCCTTGCAACATATAAGGCATTTATGTTGCTAAGAAAAACAAAATAATTTCAAGCAACTTAGCTTTTCCCCTCATCCCAGGTCTCGACAATTCCATTAAACATTTTGCAGCTTTTTTTTGCTTTCTTTTTTGTTTGTTTTTGCTCCGAGAGCTCTTTCTGATGCAACTCTTACTATTTATTCAGAAGATGGAGTTAAACCTGAACTGTTTTGCATGGTAATATTTATGTTGACTGTATAAACCCTGAAAAACAAAAATGTAGTCTAAGCTGAAGCTGTTGCTGCTAGATTCTGTTGCATACATATTCTTGTACAAACATGATTTAATAAAGCAGTCCTGAACCTTACTTTTACCAGAGTCTGGTCAACTGCTGTCAACCTACTTCTGAATGATGACGAATTCAGACTCTGATACTAACATAAATTTTTGGATTATTATAATAACTTGAAAAAAAAAAAAAAATATATATATATCAAATGAGCTGCGGGCTGTCCTTGAACTGGGATTTTAGGACCTCTATTAAAATTGATTAAAAAAAAAAATACATTAAAATTATCTGATTTACTTCTAATGGGGAAAAAATATCAATATTCTTATTTTAGTATCATTTACAATCAAGTGATTTCTCTGTATATTTGTGATTGAAACTAGCAGCAGCCCCTTCTCCCTTGGTCAAAAGGGGTACAGAATGTGTTGAGGACCAGATGTCAGAGACAATGGTGTGGTTCACTCCCACCACAGCCTAAATGTGGTGATACAAATGACATCTGCCGCATGGAGCTCAGCCTGACAGTGGTCTGGTCCATTGTTCGGCAGCTCCTAATTCTGGTTCCATATGATGGGTTTCTGCATTTGTAGGAGATAATTTCAATGTTGAAAAACAGTGGGTCCTAAGGATACAAGTTTAATCCATCTCACAGCAGCCCTTGTTTGTATCAATTTGTTTGTTTCTGAAATTAATAACCTTAGCTTAGCTTTCTCATCACTACTCGGCTCTTATGGCTGGTACAGTCGATGTTTGTCAGACAAGTTGGTCACACAATTTAAAGAACAGCTCCCACCTGCCCTCCAGTCATGTCTCAGTTACTCAGAGTTACCCCCCCACCCCCACAGTTAAATAAATTAGTAAAAAAAAAACAAAAAACTCAGCTCTACAAAACCCGGCGGTTAAAGATCAAAACACAGAGATTAGAAAGGTCATGGCGTTCCACACACAAT
This sequence comes from Paraplagusia blochii, assembly GCA_016785265.1. NCBI lineage: Eukaryota > Metazoa > Chordata > Actinopteri > Pleuronectiformes > Cynoglossidae > Paraplagusia > Paraplagusia blochii. The sequence continues at coordinate 125,258 of JAFBJS010003410.1, read as the reverse complement.
GATGATAACTATGTTGTGTGGAGTAAGAGCTTTGACGTTTATAGGAAAGCCCTCAGACATGCTAGGAGCACTTATTACACAGAACTGATTAAAAAAAAAAAAACAGGTTCCGCTGGACACAAGCACACACACACACACCGATCTGCGTTTACACTTTATTAAACCACAAGTGCTCTCTTGCACAGACTCAGTCACTGCCTGTCAGTCCCAATGTGCCCTCTGGCACAGTGTCAGTCTGTGTGCGTCCGATTTGACCACACGTTCGTTCTCTCAGTTTCCCAACTCTCCTCCTTCGGTCCTACTAAAATAGAGAGAGGTGTTATCAGGAGAATTACTCTCACCTGTGTTACATGCTGCACTTGCCTTGTCACTCCTGTGCTCATCCTGCTGCAGCTGACCGCTAACCTCCGCCCCGCCTCTGCACTGTTCAGCATTGTCACCAATTGCAAGAGCAATAGAGCAATAAATCCATCTATCCCACATCTCTAAGTAGTAATACAACTTTAACCAATGTTTTAATAATAAAATTAAAAAGATCAAAAATGGAATGAACCTACATCTCCCCATTCAAACTGTCAATGTACCTCCACAAATAATAGCCCTCCCTAGGTTTTAGTTCCTCCTCCACAACATGTGAATTGGACCCCATACCAACTCCACTCCTTAAAGATGCTCTGCCAAGCTTGACAAAGTCACATTCTACCACAGCTTGACAATGTCACATTAAAACAAATAAAAAATTCACTTCTGAATGGTTATGTTCCTCAGGCCTTCAAAGTAGCAGTAATTAAACCCTTACTTAAAAACAAAACAAAAAATACTACCCTTGATGCTAGTGTCCTATCAAACTGCTGACCAATTTCTAATCTTACATGTATTACTAAAATCCTAGACAAAGTTGGGGTTGCACAATTGTGTGATCATTTACATAGTAATGATATATTTGAAAATTGTCATTCTGGATTTAGAATCCACCACAGCTTGTTAAGAGTAAAGAATTATATTCTCACAGCCTCTAAAAAAAGGAGGCCATAAGAGGCCTTGTGTCCCCTACTGGATCTCAGTGCAGCATTTGACACTGTTGACCGTAATATCTTGCTACATAGGCTAGAGCATGATGTTGTGATCAAAGGAACTGCACTTGCTTGGTTTAAATCCTATCTAACAGATAGGTTCTCCTTTCTCCTCTGTACACACTAGAGTTGATTGGGGAGTTCCACAAAGGCTACTTGGGCCAATTCTTTCTACATTGTATTTGCTTCCTATAGATAATAGCTTAAAATTTGATGAGCTTGTTAAGCAAATTTGCACAATTGCAAATAATACCAAGGCAATTAGACATATTCTGTCATGTATGATGCAGAAAAACTAATCCATGCCTCCGTAACCTCTAGACTAGATTACTGCGAATCTCTTTTATCAGAAACCCCCTTCAGGTCCTTAGAGAACCTTCAACTGGTCCAAAATTTGGCAGTCTGCATACTGACTGGAACCAAAAAATTGAAGCACATAACTCCCATCTTAGCCTCCCTGCACTGGCCAATTAAATGTAGAATTGATTTCAAAATTCTACTTTTAATTTACACTGCCCTGAATAATCTGGCACCTTCCTACATCAAGAACCTGCTCTCCCCCTATAAACCTATAAGAGCCCTACGATCATTAGATTCAGGTCTATTAGTGGTTCCCAAAATTATAAAGAGCACAACAGATGGTAGAGCCTTTAGCTACCAGGCCCCTCCTCTGAGGAATAAGCTTCTGCTTCATGTCAGGGACATCTGATTTGGTCTCTACCTTTAAGGTGAGACTTAAAACCAATCTATTTAATGTCGACTATGGGAACTTTTTGAATGTTTAAGATCAATCTTGTAGTCTATACCAAGCTGCTATAGGTTTTAAAAACTTACTTTATTTTCTGTTTCTCTTTCCTAATTCTGTTGCATGTTTGCTGGTGCATGGGCTGATACCAGGACTAGGACAACCAGGAATATGATGACCAGGACACTGTTCAGAAGAACAGCGTACTTTAATTAAAACGTTGATCCAAGATGGGAAAACATACAAAAAAGTGCAAACAAATTATAGGCTGCTCAGCTAAAATGATCTGCAATGCATTGGAATGGAAAGCCAAACCAGAGAGTCCTAGAAGAAAGAGAAAGACCTATCGAATGGATTGAACAATAGCCAGAATGGCAAAGACTCGGCTACTGATTAGCCCAACTCTGATCTCCCAGGAGCTGAAGTTACCTGTGAGTGCTGTGATGATTAGAAGACGTCTGTGTGAGACCTATCAGCAAGTGTGAGATCTATCAGGAAGAAGCCCCTACAAAGTCCCATTGTTAAAAAAAAAAAAAAAGACAAGTGATGAAGAGGATACAATTTGCCAAAGGCCATATCAACTGGCCTAAAGAGAAATAGAGAAACATTTTGTGGACTGATGAAAGCAAGATTGTTCTTTATGGGTCCAAGGGCTGCAGACAGTTTGTGAGAAGACCCCCAAACACTGAATTCAAGTATCAGTACACTCAAAACCGCGTGAAGCACTGTGGTGCAAGCATCATGTTATGGGGCTGTTTCTCTTACCGAGGTGTCGGGCCTGTTTATAGCATACCAGGGATCTTGGCTCAATTTGCTTACATCAAAATACTTGAAGAGGAAATGTCTTTGAAATGGGTGTTTCATCAAGACAATGACCCCAAACACACCAGTAAGCAAGCAGCATCTTGGTTTCAGACCAACAAAATCAAGGTTATGGAGTGGAGTTGGTTGACCCCAACACAGATGTGAAGCATAATCACTCAAAAACAGTGATTATGCAACTAAATATTAGTTTTGTGAATCACAGGAATGCTAAATCTAAATGTTGTTTCAATTCATTGAGTAAACATTTGAGTTTGTTATGAAAAATTCAGACACTGCTATTTCTTTGAACAACCCTACAACTACTTTTTCATAATTTTCTGTAAATTAATTTAAATATTGCTACTTTTAACTTGATGCTTTCATGTAAAATATAATGTGCAGTATTACCTGAGCTTTACCCACATTTTGAACAACACTGCTATTATTTTGAGCACAACTGTATCTCCTGGGGTTCTCTCTAAGGTTCCTACCAGTTTCTTTTTCCAGTTTTTTTTTTTTCCCTTGGTAGTTTTTCCTTACTCTGGCTGAGGGTCTAAGGACAAAGGATGTTACCACCCCTGAAAGCCCTATGTGACAAATTTGATTTGTAAATGTGGGCTATATAAATAAAAATTGATTCATTGATTGAAATCCCATTGGATTTCCCCAAATAAAAATAACCTATTACCTATTAATACATCAAAGCCAGAAAGTATTTCTTTTTAATTACATTTAAATTTCCTTGTTTACTAAACATCTAGGACAAAGATATTAACAAATATATTGATAATATTAAATAATTATAGTAAAGATAACATTTAATGTCATCGCTAAAAATATTTTTATGTGTGTACAGTTTTTAATTTATGTTGATTTTAGCGATGTGGCGGTGTTTTATGATTGGTGTGGATCGATAATCTGTTGGTGGCAATATGGTAGCATACATGCTGTACATCTCTACAACAAATATATGAACATAGTTATACTGTAGTTAAAAAAACATTTCATAATAATGTTATGAATCTGTGAAAACCAGGCTAAGGAGAATGAACAGAAGAGTGTGAGTAAACAACAAAGTGCAGAAGTTTTTATTTATTTTTGTTTTATTAATCAATAGTACTTAATGATTGTAAATCTAATACAATCATCACAAGATTCTCAACTAAAAAACTGCTTATGACACATTCCTAAATGGAAGAATATTATCTTATAAATAATGAAATAGTAGTGCAATGTGTATTTAAACACATTTAAATATTCACATAATCATAGGGCCATCAGTGAGTCTGCTGATGGAGCAGGCACTGCTGCTGCAACAGAATGAATGAGGATGTCCAGTCCAATTCATCAGAACACAGGTTCTGATGTAGTTCCAAGGTTTAGGGAAATGTCAAAAATCTCCTCAATATAGTTGCCATACTGTACTGACACAGATAATACATGTCACAATAGCAATCAAATTGCAACATTTGCCATCATTTTGCTTGATGTTTAGTTGTTTTTTTTACTTTTTTTCATTTGATGAACTGATGTAATTTCATAGAGCTGGCAGCTGACCTGCAATCAGGCGAAGCTTAAACAAGGAGTCATAACACAATGGTTACGTGTTTCCACAAAGAAGCTTAACTGTACATTTCAAATACTACTATAAATAAACTGTGTCTTTCATACATTAGTTACAAGTACAAGTGCTGTATAAAATCCAAACCTATCAAAGCCACCGGTACCAGCATTATAGCCTGAGCCAATTGAGCAAATATACTGTCATTTTCATCTTTTTTTGAGTGGATCTGCTGACATGTTCAGCTCCCATCTGCCAAACCAGTCTCAAAGGTTTTGTATTGAGCCTTATATAACCACATGGATTTCAGGAAGATAATTGAGGATGATGCGGTCGTCTGCTGTTGTGGTTTGCACTATCAAAAGCTGTTAAAATATATGCACAATAAGCAGCTGGTGTCAGGACCAGAACAGGACACAGGACTCAGGTGCAGAGTTGCATTGGCAAAAGCTGGCTTTATTTGAGCACCAAAAAAATAAACTTAGTTAAATTCAGGGAACAGACAATCACTCCTAAAAAACTATGGAGGCTCAATAATCAATGAACAAAATTAGCATGAAAACAAAATCACTCCTAAGAGGAAAAGACCCGTCCGACAAGAAGACAAGGAATGTCAAAGACTGCGGACTATGAATGGCTGGGGTGTACGCACACGACGAAACACTCTGGCACAAGACAAAGGAAGACGCAGACAATATATACACAAGGTAATAGGGAACAGGTGGAAACACTGAGGGCAGGCAGGACAATCAGACATGTGACACATGAGGAAGGGTAAGTGACCTGAAACAAAAGGAGAGTTATTTTTTCCAAATAAAACAGGAAATGACAAGAACGAAGACCAACTTGACCTCACCGCGTGATAGGTAGCTAGACATGCCGACTGTTGATGGGAGGCGTGCTCAGATGGTCCAAGGATGCGACTCCTGGGCGGTCTCAAAATTTGCTCCTTGGCAAAACTATAAAAAGCCACGTTAAGCATGATGAAGTGTTCGGAGCAGTGAGAGCACTGACAAAATGCAGGCTGACACATGGGAGTAGTTTATACCAGCATCTAGTCTCATAACAGCGAACGAAAAGGCTCAACTGTGCTGCCTTCTTTTTATGATGTGTTCCTTTTAGCACTGTAGACAGGCTGACAGGGCATAGCTCAATGGAGCAGAGCATCCCAGCTCATCTGAGCAGCTCTGACTTCATGAATTTCTTTAATGATAAAATTGTTACTATTAGGGAAACTTTAAATGGCTCCCTGACATCAACTGCAGCTAATCTGCATTCTGATGTCATGGTGCAGGAGAGAGCTGCACCATGACAGGCATATCCCTAACCACATTTGACCCCATAGACTTACGTCAGCTCACTGCCATGCACTCTTCAGGTAAAAGTTCTACCTGTATTTTGGATCCTATTTCCACTAGGCTCCTTAAGGAGTTGTTCCCCTAATTGGCTCCTCCATGTCTGACATAATAGCATCTGATAAAAGGCACTGCCTCCAACACCTCTGTTAATAACCAAGGTGTTATATTTCACCAGGAGCTTTCTTTAAATCCCACATTAAAAATGTATCTAAGACTGACTACTTTCATCTCTGTAACATTAGGGAAGTTAGGCAGATACTTCCCCTAGATGCAGGTGAGGAGCTGGTTCAAGCCTTTGTTACTTCTTGGCTGGACTATTGCAATTCTTTATTAGCCAGATGCTCAGCCAGTTCCCTGAGAATTCTGCAGCTTATCCAGAACACAGCAGCTCATGTAGTAACTAAAACTAGGCAGAGAGATCATATCTCCCCGGTCCTTGCCTCTCTTCATTGGCTCCCGGTTCATTTTAGAATTCAATTTAAAGTCCTTATGCTATCCGTCCTATCTCAAGCCTTCCTTTCATTTCAAAAATTCTTGAAAGAACTGTTGTCTCCCAACTACACTCCCACCTATCCCGTCACTCCCTCTACGAACCCTTTCAATCTGGCTTCCGACCCCACCACAGCACAGAAACAGCACTACTGAAAATAACAAACGACCTCCTCACCATAGCTGACTCTGGTTCATTAGCCATACTCATCCTCCTCGACCTAAGTGCTGCCTTTGACACTATCTCACACCCCATTCTCCTCAATCGTCTGTCAGCTATCGGTCTCTCTGGTACACCCCTCACCTGGTTCCACTCCTACCTCTCAGGTCGCTCCCAACACATTCAACTCGGCTCCATAACCTCAAAATCCTCCCCAGTCACTGCAGGTGTGCCCCAGGGCTCAGTCCTGGGGCCTCTCCTCTTTATTACGTACCTCCTCCCCTTCGGCCACATTCTCCACAATTATAAAATCCATTTCCACTGCTTCGCGGATGACACCCAGCTCTACCTCGCTTGCAAACCCAACACCACACTCCCACCGCCCTCCCTCACTACCTGCCTTTGTGAACTCAAATCCTGGTTCACTGCTAACTTTCTCAAACTAAATGGAAATAAAACCGAAATCCTCCTTCTGGGCACCAAAAACACACTCTCTAAAGTACCCAGCTTCACCCTAACCATTGACAATTCCAGTTTCCCCGTCCCCTCAGGTCAGAAGTCTGGGTGTCATCCTCGACAGCTCACTCTCCTACCAGGCACACATTAACTCCACAACTCGCACAGCTTATTTCCACCTACGAAATATCAGCAAACTCCGCCCCTCACTCACTCCACAAACTGCAGCTGTCCTGGTCCATAGTCTCGTCACTTCCCGACTTGACTATTGCAACTCTCTCCGCTATGGCCTCCCCCAGAAATCTCTTCATAAACTCCAATTAGTACAAAACGCAGCAGCCCGCATCATTACAAAGACCCCTTCCCACCTTCACATCACCCCTGTCCTTCAGCACCTTCACTGGCTCCCAATAAACCTCCGTATTAACTACAAGCTTCTCATATTTACATACATGGCCATACACAACCTTGCTCCTCCCTACCTATCTGACCTCCTCCACATTAATACCCCCACTCGGTCCCTTCGATCCTCTTCCTCCATCCACCTCTCTGTCCCACCTGCCCGTCTTAGTACCATGGGAGCCAGAGCTTTCAGTCGCTCTGCCCCTCATCTCTGGAACGCTCTACCCCCTGATCTCCGAAACTGCAACTCTCTTACAATGTTTAAAGCACAACTCAAAACACACCTGTTCCGTACTGTTTACTCCACCTAACCTCCCTCCTGTCGATGTCCTGTTATGTGTTGTTATTTGTTATTTGTTTTTTCCTTTTCCCTGTCTTGTAAAGTGACCTTGAGTGCTTTGAAAGGCGCTTACAAATTAAATGTATTATTATTATTATTATTATTATTATTATTAAAGCCTCCTGGCTCCGTTACTTTAGAACCAGCTGCGACTTCTAGTCCAGGAGGCAGACACAGTCTCTACTTTCAAAAGTAAACTTAAGTCTTTCCTTTTTGACTGTGCCCATGGTGGCTTACGGGTCCAGTCAATGTGGACCCCATTGCTGTCCTCTATCTCTTTCTCCCTTCTATTTCTTATTCAACTATTCTGCTATTTATTATTTGTGGTAGACGCAACACTCTTGCTGGGGACCTTGCATCCCCGAAGCCTCTATTCTTTCTCTAGAATCCCATTGCCCTGGGCCTGACACAGGACTTTGCCTGCATATCTTTGGCCCAACTCCCCTAGCACCCTACTGTCTGATCTGGACCCTGGACTTCGCCTTATACAGCAAATGAACTTGATGACCATGAATGGACTTTATAGTGCCCTTCTTTTATTTGTACACTTGAAGATTTTTTTTTTACTTGCTACTGTTTAGTTAGCCCGCCTGTCCGTCCTGGGTGAGGATCCCCTCCACTGTCGATCACCCTGAGGTTTCTTCCTTTTTTCCCTGTCTGGGTTTTTGGGAGTTGTTCCTCAGCGGTGTGAGGGTCTATGATCTGACACTAAAAAGAAAAAAAAAGTTGATGTTTCTGGTTTTGATTTCAATGTTTTATCCACCAAATGTAGTTTTTTACCATGTGTCAACCTTTTTTTTATAAATGACATTATTTTTTCTTAAATTGCAATCAGTTTGCAATTGCAATAAGTTTTCAAGAAATGACCAGTTACGTCAGACACAATTTTTTTCTCACTAGTGGACTCCTTGAGCCAATTTGGCCTCAGCTGGCAGAGGTCTGACACAATTGCAGCACCAGACCTGTCACTCAGAACTGCGGAAGTAGAATAGAAAGAGGAGGGATGTCACAATGCGGCCTGTAATTTTCTTGAAGCTATTAAATCCACCCTTTTTAATTCCCTTGTATTATTCTCGTTATAGAGCGCCCTTTCAAGTGTTCAAGTTCCCATCCGGAGGTGAAAGACAGGAATGTAAAAAGCACTTTGCGAAACAATAGCATGCCATCTATTTTCTCTTTTTTTTTACTGTTAAAAAGGGACTGTAATGATAGACAAGTATCTACAGTTTTATCCAGAGAGACTGCTGGACATTTTATTACACGATGTTGCGAATAAAATAAAAGTCATCAAATCCATTTCTTACCAGTCAGTATATGTATTACCCCTTCATTGAATCAACCTTTTTTCAACTATGAATATATATATATATATATATATATATATATATATATATATACACACACACACACACAATGATATCATATAATTAATTATACTATGTTATCATTACATTCACTTATAATTATTCACAAAATGTACTCACAATGAAATGGTTGTGAATAACAGATTTACATTTAGACAAAGATGAAGTGTTAAGATAGAGAACTGTTTCCTCAAAGTGTATGGATCCCAGAAAGACAAAGTATGAACACTTGTGGCGCAGTTACATGATTTTGTTTATCTCTTGATGCTACCTCTCTAGGCACAAAATTACACCTACTTTATATATATTTTCCAATAGATTTTAAAGTTTTGGGTAAGTATGTTAACTTGGCCATAGGAAAGGGGAGTGTTTCTGTCACAGAAAATCACTGTTTTCATTCAACTACCTCAATTTAACTCCCTTAATATCCTTTGTAACTGCATCCATCTCCTGCTTGGCCTTTCTCTTTTTCTCCTACCTGGCAGCTCAATGTCTAGCATTGTTCTACCAATATATCCACGGTCCCTCCTCTGACTTGTCCAAACCATGCTGTCATGACCCAGCTCTGTGAGTCATGGCAAAAAAGGGAGGTCACACCATGGACGTTTGTTCAAACAATATTTATTGAAACAAATTAAATCAAAGTAAACATTCATAAAGTATTTAATGTTATGGAATGTGTATAAGCAGTGGTGTAGGGTGTGCATGAGTGGCAAGTGTAGGTGTGCATGTGTTGATAGTGTGAAACAAAAGCAGAGGACAACCAAAGAAATATCAAACCGAACCAGATCAGATCAGACCGAACCAAACCAAACCTGACTATGAACAGAAGAGCCCCGAATAGGTCACCACCAGAAATAGATCAGAGAGACCAACAGAGTACCAGCCTGCAGTGGTATAAATATCCCAAGTAATCAATAGAAACAGTGGCAGTGGTGGCCTAGTGGTTAAGGAAGCGGATTTGGGTCCGCAAGGTCTCCGGTTCGAATCCACCAGCTGCCAGGTTGCCACTGAGGTGCTCTGAGCATAGCACCGTCCCAACCCACATAAGTTCTCACTTGGCTCACCACCCACAGGAAGGCTCACAATATGGTGCAATGTGATTTGGGTGGTGTCAACTGCCCCTGGCGCCACCCCTGCGACCCGGCAACGGACAAGCAGAAGAAGATGAATGAATGAATGAATCAATAGAAACACCTGCAAACAGAAAACCACACCCTGAAAAGAGGAGGAGAATGAAATAGGACCACGCCCAGGAGAGGAAGAGGAAGGAACACACTCAGGATGCCACACAGGGCATCACAATGCTCATCTCCATCTGGCTTCTCTAGCTCTTTTCCAAACATTCCTGTCTGTGTTGTCCCTCTAATCACTTCATTCCCGAATCGTTACCATTCTTGTCACTACTTAAGGCAATTTTAGCATCACCACCTCTGTTTCCTCTTCTCCATTCCACTGTTTTCCTTTCTCCTTCCACAGATAAACACCTTTCAAACTCATACACTGGTTTGTACTAGTGATATCTGATCAAGGGAGGCAAGTGAGGCACAGCCTCATCCTTAATCATGTAAATATTAAATAGAAATAATATAAATGGTTATATTAATTTAAATATATTTTTTAACAAAACTTAAAATCTTTCAGACGTGCATTAAATCCATCTATAAAAGCACAGTATCTTCATCATACTCTTCGTGGTGTTCTAATATATATGATCAAATAACTCATTTAGCTCAATTTGTTTCTCATTGACTGCATTCACCAGTCAAGACTTATATTGCCATAGTGTTGGCGCAACATTAGGGAAACGCCACTTGAAGATTTCATCCAAGAGTTTCATGCACTCTGGAGATCTAGAGAAGAACGCAGTGAGCCCATTTAGATTGGCAAGAAAAACTTGCACTCTAAGTTTTGAGGCCCCTTGAGTTAACACTTAATTTGGGCGATGTGCATAACAGTGAATGAATAATTTGCACTACGTGTAGTCCAGGTGACATCACCACTGCGCCATCATAGCAATAGCTTTGCTATGATGGCGAAATATAGGAATTATTTATATTCCTCAAGAAAATTAAAAATAAGATTGGCAAGGTCATCAGCTCCTCTGCCAATGGTTACATCCACAAATTTCACAAAACGCTCCTGGACACCAACGGACGTCACATAACATAGGGCCAGCGTGAGCTGTGCCATGTTCCACACAAATGTGGTTTCATCAACAATCGCAGCGACAAAAGGGGCACTTTTGAACTTGGCTTTTATCTCGTCTCCCATTACTTTAGCAATAGCATAAACTAGGTGATTTTGTTTTTTTTTCCTGATGTCCCAGTAAACACCCTGTTAGTGGATGGGTGGTACTGCAAGTCTGGGTCGTATTCAGTAAGGATAGAAAGAAGTTCCACGTAGTTACCTCGATTTAAGGAATGGGAACTTGTGTCCCTGAAATAAAAGTTTGTGTTTACCCAAAAATATGACACAATCCACAATCTGTCTGTAGCTAGCAAATCCCCTAGTTCAGATTCAATAGGTCCCAAGATGCCATTGTCAGGCTGCTGGGAGAGCATATCCAATCGTGGAACAGATAGACATTGCTTTTAAGGTAGGAAGCACCTAGGATGGTATCTAGCATGTTAAATGGCGATGAGTGCTGTGAACTGAACCGGCTGTGCCCATTCACTCACAGCAAGTTCGGCCATCACTTTTGATTCTGAAGGCCATCGCAGATTTCATGGAACCTGACAACACTAGATAGAAATATGAAAAAAAAAAAGTTTTTTTGCAAGATTTAAAATGTAAATAGTCTTTGTTTTCATAATAATAATATATAATAACATTTTATTGAAAATATTTATGTCAGATTGGTCTTGGAAGAGCATGGCGTGACGTGACATGCAGAAGTTCAGGGATTTAATAACAAAATCAAAGAAACAAAAAATAACTGGCAAATGGCCAGGCATAAAATTAACAGGACTTGATAAGAAAAAGCAAGGCAGGGACATAAACAACTAACAAAAATACTCACGACCGGAGACAACTATGACCTGAACAAACACAGAACACAAGCAACTATCAGGCAACATGAAACAACAAGCATGAAACAAACGTGAAACAATGAACCAACAAGATGCAGTGAAGGAGAGGGGTATATATACACAGGGCACCACGTGACACGAGTGAGACTAATGACAGAGACACAGATGAGCTTGATGACAATGATGACCAGACACTGCAGGAAGGGGAGACAGACCGACCTGACAATTTATGAATAAATGTGTATTCATTCTTATGCTGAGGGGTCACAAAATCTCTGGGCAAATGTGTACTGTGAGACAACAGACCTCTGGTAGAATAATTGCATGGGATCTCTTTGGAATGTAAGGTGATATATATATATATGTATATATATATATATATATATATATATATATATATATATATCTGTATACAGGACAGGTATTTTATTCCAAACATCACATTTAGCTTATTCTCATCTTTTTAAACAACAAAACAATTCTACTCAAAGTCAAAACCAACAAATCTGAGTTTATACTACACGTTGCTTTGATAAACTAATGCTATAAAAATAGCATTTGCAGCAGACATTCAGACAAAACATCAAAAGAGCCACAACTCACAAACATAAATGTAATGCACTAATGAATAAATATCTTGTTCACCTCATGAATTGCTGCTTACCCTTTGTTCCCTTCCCTCCCTCTCCACATAAGTTTGCCCTTCTCAATTTCCAGCTTCAGTGAGAATGAATAAAGATAGCGGAAGGAAATTGGAAGTTTGGTTTAAAATGCAGGCAATCCTAGCTTTCTGCTTGACGGCCTGTGACATCTCTCTGCACCACACTTTGCATGGCAGAAAAGAAGCTTGTAATAGAATTTCCCCCACCGAAGAGGTTAATTACTTTTTTTTTTTTTCGCTCTCTCCTCGTCACTACCTTGCAGCAAAATATATAACCAGATGCTCCATTTCCTGCAAGCTTCTACAGCTGCCACACACCTCAAATTTATCTTGTTGGATTTAAATCCATGTTAATTCAGAAAACGAACCATAAACCTTTGTTTTGGTTTCGGAACAGATACACTAATTTAAAAAATAATTGTTGCTGGTAAATAGTGGTTTCTGTTATCAAAAAAATACTGTGTAACCTACAATAAAAGTAATGGGTCTCCTAAAAAGTCTAGAGCAGGGGTCTCAAACTCAAAGTTTAGGGCCACCACCCATGCTATTGTTTCACCGAAGGGCCACGTCAGCTTTCAGTGTCCAATGCAAAAAATATATATATATATAAAATATTTATATATATAAAAAATATATATATATATATATATATATATATATATATATATAAATGGGGGATGCAAAATATTGTTACAAGGGCCGCAATTGGGCCACGGGCCGCAAGTTTGAGACCCCTGGTCTAGTGGACACCTAAAATGCCCAATGAGGTTCACTTCCTGTGACGTTTTACTGACGGCATGCTGAGAGTGCATGAACCTTCATACTGTATCTGGAGGACTTTCCAACTACTCTCACATCCCAGAAGCAACTGATGCAGTCTGTTAATACATAAAATGTTAGTTTCAGAAACGATATTAATATGTTCGTCCATGTTGTCAATATAAACAAATCGTAAATGGACAACAATGCATTATCAATGACCTGTCCAGTTAGAATACAGTATTTCAAATATAGTGTCAGGCCTTACAAGTATTGCAATATGCATGTTAATATATATATATATATATATATATATATATATATATATATATATATATATACCATCAGCATCACAGGTCTTTAAAGAGTATAAATAATGAACTGCAACACTTCAGCAACCAGTGCACTTGCTAATGATAAAAAAAAAGTGTAATAAGGGTGTTCATATTATGAAGTTGTAAACATCTGGTAGACTGCTACAAGTTAATCTGGTTGCGACTTTATTTAATATGCAGACCAACATGTCCTTATCTCTGCAACTTGAAAGCCAGGGCTGTAAAGGGGGATTTGGTTTCTTGGTCTAAAGCCAAGCAGGGAATTGCATGACTGGCTGACACTAGCAGCAAGACTCAAGCTCAGGCACGCTTCCCTTCTTATCTGCCCCTGACCATCATGCTGCTGCTGCAGCTCCTAGCTTGTGGTGCATAAGCAATATTTCCACAAGCTTCCCCACCAAACCCTCCCTAGAGATTTATCTGGCTGTTGAAGTAGAAAATGAATATTTTACAGTTCACTTGCCTGATCAATTACCTACAAGCTGTTGCTGTATTTTGTGCTCGGTCAAAGAGACCACTTATAGGTAGTGATGGAAAGGTCCGTTGGGATTTCTTTCGTTTTTCTACATCAACAGTAAAGAAGCAGTGAGGGCAGAGATGTGAATGAAATGGTCCCTGGTTAACCAATCCATATTAAATACACATTGCATAGACTACTGCAAAACAAATTAAAGCTTTTAAGGTAATAATTAGCCCCAACTCAACAGACACACTAGACTGATTGGAATTTTGCCGGGTACTCCTTGATTCAAGGGTAATTTAACTGTTTACCTTATAAATATGTATTGTTGATTGTATTTCTTCCCAGATCTTTGCAAAACTTGTCTTTCCTTGTCATTGTGAATTACTTCTTCAAGTGGATTACCTTAAAGTAATTATTCCCTAGACTTTTGTTAGTTTGCTATTTTGTGGCTACAGCTTTTTTTGCAATTATTTTTAGGTTTAGCCATTATCTGAGTCTGTCTTAAACAATAATATTGTGACAGGAGTGCCCAATATGTAGATCGGGATTTACCAGTGGATCTCCAAAGAAGTGCTGGTAGATCCTGAGCAATAACATAAAATAGTAATAAAAACTGGAGATGTAATTCAATTTCATATAGAATATGATATCCAGTTTATATAGGTATATATACTTTAGTTTTCAATCTAGGTAGATCACTTCAACCTGGTCCTTTGAAAAGTAGCTCAAAGACAAAAAAACGTGGGCACCCGTGGTCTTGACCATAGGCTAGGGTGCCTATGGTGTCAACAAAACAGTCAAAAATTTAGTAATAAGTACTTTTAATATGACTTTAGAATTAGTTTATCTTGCAGTAATCTTCTAAGGGGGTAATGACAATAGTTAGAGAAAAGTGCCTTAAGCTATTGTTTGGAGGTTTTTATTTGTAAGAAAAGGCTTCCATTTTGCCACCCTTTCCAACAGCCCAGACATATGAGGGAGACGGTAGGTTGTTGTCACATCTATAACACAGCCAGTAGTTGAGAAATATTCCTGTAACTCCTTCGGGGTTGATGTCGACCTCTTGGTTGCCTCTCCGACCCGTTTTCTCCTTGTTTTTTCGTCAACTGTGGACGTCCATCCTGTTCTTGGTAAGGTCGCTGTTGTGCCATATTTTCTTCAGTTCTTGACCGCCTCCCTGTGTTCCATGGTTAATTTAACTTCTTAGATTTTTTTTTTTTATTTTGTATCCTTCAATCTGACTGATACATTATAAATAATGAGATCCCACTGATGCTTTGAAAGCTCCCTGTGAGCCAAGGTTTCAGCTAGAAAATGTGGCTACAAAAATGTGATGAAAATCTACTAGAACAGCTAATTTTTAAATGGGCTTCATCAGAGGGACTTTATATAGTCACAGGTGTGTGCTCACACCATTTAACATGTAATACCAATACCATTTGCATGTTATTTGTTGAATCCTAAAATAGCCATGCGCCCAGTTATAAGGTGTATTTATGCAACATGGTTATTTTAAGTTTTTATTTTTCCCTGGTGAAGATTCCAGTTTGTTTTTTAATTACCTCTTATATGTTAAGGGTTACATTAACAGTGGAGAAAGTTATGAGATTATGTATGTTTGTGTCTTGTGTTTATATCACAAAAACCTGGCTTTGCACAAGGGTGGGTAGATTTTTTTTATCCACTGCAGATTCAAATATTTCATGGGGATACATAAAAAAACAAGATTTAACTATAGAACATCCAGCCATCACTGAATTGAGAGCAGCTATTGTACCTACATGCACTCATATACTGTGATTACTTTACAATCCACGCGTCTTTACAATCTACCCGTCTATCTAATCTATCCATCTTTATGTCCTATGTTTTTCGTCCATCCATACATCTATCATTTTCTCAGGTTGAGACAGATGCTTCACATCCTCAAAACATGACCAGTGGTTTAGAAATATAGTAAATCAATGAATGATGTATGTGTGTGTGCTGAAAAGACAGACTCTGCTTGTGCAAATACACATTCATACAAAACAGATTGTGCTGACCCTTTTAGAGGGACATGGAGAACCTCATGCTGCTGATTTTCCTTTTGAGTTGAATTAATCAAGTGTCTAATTATGTCACAATCAAACACATCTATTGTATTGCAATCACTGCCCTGATTGCAGGACAGACAGAAGATTTGTTTGGTACTTTTAATAATTGAGCAGTGTTCATCAGGGGATATTCAGACACCCTGTAATCCGTCCACAATGCAATTTCACTGCAATGCATTGTGGGCATTCAGAGAAAATTGTATTTGACAAACATGAAAAAAAATTGTAACAGATAAGCAGTTGATCAGTGGATAGTCTGACCTTGACTGCAGAAATGTAACATTGTCTTTAAACGTTTAGTTTAGTTTGTACATTTTCTCTATCAGGAGTCTTTTAACATCCTGTCACGTACATATCTAATTATTACTTTTAACAATACACTAAACAGAGGTGGGATGAAAAAAGTTATATTAACTTGTGTACCTTTTAAAAAATAAAATACTGTGAGGAGGTGATTTAAATCACTATACTTTTTACATTTGTAGATTTACTTTTGCATATATATATATATATATATATATATGTGTGTGGTGCTAAGAACAGAGTACCACAGTAGCGACCTGGCAACTGGTGGATTAGTACCCAATCCTTGTGGACACAGGTCCACTTTCTTAACTGCTAGGCCACCACTGCCATAGTAAGTTCTCAATTATGTTTTTTTTTTTTTTTGTTTTTTTTAACATTTACTACATTGGACATTATACTGTATTATGTTTCATTTTTTTTATTCCATCTGCACACCCTCAGAGACGTGCCCCATACTTTAAGAACTTCTATATTAATCACCAGTCACTGCTACTTTTTGTTTTGTTTAAACCGATTTTGACTCCTCTGGTAGATTTCTTATGTAAAAGTAGCTGTTATTGCAGCTTTACATTTACACTATAGGACAATGTGCTGCATTATGTTGTATCTGGTGTCCCTACCAGAGGTTCCCCCATCCCCTGCCACAACTTTGGGAACCTCTGCTAAGCCCCTTTGTGTTGCAGAGACGATTTTTATGTAAACATTTTCATATAATCCTATATGTTTTTTTATAAAATATCTTGTGTGTCTCTTCTCTGTCCTCTTTTGGTAGCTTATCTGTTTACAACCTCTGTTTTCTGTAGTGGAAATGTCACAGTTACTTCAACTAACATTACATTGCATACTTTATCTACTTATCCGAAGCCAGGGTGCAGAGGCAGCATTTGTAGGAGGGATACCCAGACTCCCCTCTCCTCAGACACTTCCTCCAGCTCATCTGGGAAGATCCCAAGGTGTTCCCAGGCTAGCCTGGCAACATAGTCACTCCAACGTCTGGGTCTCCAGTTGAGATATGACACAAACACCTCCCGTGCGAAAGGTGTCCAATGCCCAAAGCCACCTCAACTAACTCTTGATGTGCAGGAGCAATGGCTCTACTCTGAGCTCCTCCTATGTGACAGAGCTACTGACCGCATCTCTAAGGTAGCACCCTCCCACCCCATGGATAAAGCTAATTGTCGCATTCCTTCGGTCATGACTACAGGTCACAGTAGGAACATAGATTGACCAGTAAACTGAGGTCTTCACACAATGGACCAATAGAGCGACCGCAGCCCTGATCCGCCAGTCAATCTCACGTTCCATCCTTTCCTCACAGGGTAAACATGACCCCAAGATACTTAAAATATTCCACTTGAGGCAGGGTGTCCCTTCCGACCTAGAGGGTGCTGACCACCTAAGGAACCATGGCCACGGACTTAAAGATGCTAATTTTCATCCCAGCCGGCACCTGACTGCCCTTAGAAATTATGTCCATAAAAGTAATGAACAGAACCGGTGACAAAGGACAGCCCTGCCATAGCCCAACATGCACTGGGAACAGAGCCGACTTACTACTGGCAATGCGAATCTAGTTCCTGCTCTATTCATACAAGGACTAGACAGCCCTTAACAAAAACCCTCCAACAACATACCTCACAAGATTCCGAGGTATGGGATCTTGTCGAAAGTCAACAAAACATATATGGACTGGTTGGGTAAACTCCCATGAACCCTCAAGAACTCTGTGGAGGGTGTAGAGCTGGTCCAGACTTTAGCACAAGAGATGGGTGGATCAGCCACTGAGCACCCTAGCTCTCCTTCCTTTGAGATGACGTGCCAGTAGGATTTAGGAAATCTTAGCAGTATTCCTTCCACCATCCGACAAAATTCCCCATAGAGGTCAACAGATCCCCATCTTTAGCCTAAACAGTGTTGACAGTTTGGCCGACCAATAATTCTCCTCTATGCCACCCCTCCAACCCCCCGAACTTTTCCCAGGAGTTTTTGCTTCCGCCACTACCCACGTCGCAGCCCGTTTGACCAGCCTGTATCTGTCACTGGCGTCGGGAGTCCCCTGCGCCAGCTAGAATCGGTAGGACCTATTCTTGAGCTTCACGGCAGACGCAACCTCTGATGTCCAAACCTGAGAAAGGGGGGGGTTGCAGCCCCGACAGGCACCCGAGACTTCCATAGGTGCAGACAACTGCTTATGCAATGAAGGAGGAAAACATGGTCCTTCAGACTCAATGTCTCCCCACTCCCTGAGAACTATCTAACTTTTATTATATGGTTGGGTGATAAAATAATCTGGATTATGGAAACTGCTTGATGGTATGATGAGGTTTTTTTCCATAAAGAAAGAAAAAAAAAAAAAAAAAATGTTTATATGTTCGTGTCGGATATGACAAAAGCAATTTAGATTTTTTTAATACCCAAAATGGAACAATACATTGTGTAATCCCGACTTGTCCTTCGTGCAACATGCTTAAGCGTACATGATTGAAAAGATTATGACAAGTGTCATTCGAGGTAAGGTGTTGACTAGCTGCGTAGCTCATATGCGTAACATGAAAATCATTTAGAAAATCCTGGAGCCTCAATGACGAGCAGAAATCATCTCCATTATCACACTGCCTTTCATTGTCCAATCTAACAAAATCCATTCAATCTCAAGCTCATCAGCTTGTTTGTAATATAATGGAAATTAATTTCAGTTCAGTCCTGCTGACAGTGATAGAGCACATTGATTAATGGTGTTGTTGCTATAGCTACAGTGTTGGACAAAATGTGACTTGGTTTAGCCACTAATGAACATTTCCCCCCTTTCAATCAATCTTTTGTATATTTTGTATGTATATATAAAAAGGTCTAAATTATGGTCAGAA
>JAFBJS010003410.1:77549-105964 GCA_016785265.1 Paraplagusia blochii | reverse complement strand
TATGCTGTACACTAAAATTGTTTGCTATGAAAGTATACTTGGTCAGAAAGGCTTTAAGCACAAATCCAACACCTGCCAAGCACAGCACCATATCAAGACAGCTTACATACATATACAGTGTATATCACAAAACAGTTCTCCTGGTATGTCTGTGGAGAATTTAAATCATCCAGGTCATGATATCCAAAAAAGGTTTAGTTGTAAGCAATTGTACTTCTTATTGGAGTTGAAACACCTAGTGGAGAGAGGAACCAAGATGTAACCTCCTGAATAGGATGAAGGCAGGACTGTATAAAAACATATGTTTGGGAACAATTAGTTAGTCATTGCTCCTGGTACTGACATCTAAGTATTTGGCAGGTTTTCAGGTACAGCTAGCTTAAGTAATTTTCTATTTGTTCTTTGATTATATCGAGACATATTTGTTTGCTTCACACTTTTTTTATCTTTATACTTGTTATACTATCATATTCAATTATACATGTATACTATTTTACCATATTTTTTATTGTATCTATGGTTGAATTATTAATCAGTTCAAAGTTCTAATGGCAACGTCAGACAACTGTGATTTGGAGAGAAAGGCGAACATGACCAATGATAGTCACCAGACTTAAGGTGTGAATGATACAAAGTGATACTTTGCGTATGTTCTTTTCTGGAAAGAGAGCTCAGAACAACATTATAAGTGATTGGAAGGTTGTGTCTTCATCTGCCTCCTTTATTGAGAGAAGGTTAATACAGATTGATGTAAACGATACATTACCAATGTGGGTTGGAAATTATGTGGGTTGGGACAATGATGTACTTAGTGGCGTTGTAACATTATGTTACATATCAAAATAAGTTCAGAAACTGTAAATGAGCACACTATACAGATGGTATTCTAAATGACATTGTAATTAGAGAACTTTTTATAATTAATTTGATTGTTGTTTCTCCCCTTTCAAGAATGAACTCAAATTTGTTTATTCATTCAATACATGTACATATGTACGTGTGTGCGGGTATACACAAATACATACACAAAATAATTAAGTTAATAGAATTCTATAATAACGTTATATTGTCATAATGAAATATGAAAACAACAATTGAGATTATGACAGCATTGACTACCACTTAAGCCACTAACACTACTAGCATTAACCTTCCTACTTTAATGTGTATGTATACTGCTAACATTACCTACTAACACCTACTGTTCACTGTTCTGGTTGTACATATCTCAACCCCACCCATATTGTTCCTATTGTAATGTCTTTTTGTACTTCTTGTATCTAACTCTTGTTCGTTGCTGTTCTGCTGCTGGAACCGTAATTTAACCAGATTAATAAAGTTCTATCTATCCATCTATCTATCTAATACTTGTTGTATAATACTGTAGTGAATGCGGTGTGCTGGTGGCCCAAGGGCTAGTGGGACCACAGTTCGGTGACCTTTTATTGTTGTTCAAATGTTTCTTATGATGTTACTATTACTTTTCTTGTACCCTCTAAATGTCTTGTACCCTCTAAATGTTGTCTAAAAATTAGTTAATGTGCAAATTATGTTTTTGCAGGTGCACCACCGTGACTCAAATGGTGGGTACGGAAGTTCATGTTTGTGTGTTAATGTATGAGCTATGAATGTGTTTCGTCAATGTAAATCCTTGTTCGTTTCTACAATAACACAGTTTTCTGAAAACTATCGATGCAGATTATCAGTCATCCAGGGTATAGTCAAGGTTAAAGAGTTTAGTTAGGCAACTGGACATTCAGTTGTTAGGAAAGCGTTTCACCTCTCATCTAAGAGGCTTCTTCAGATCTAACTGTTAGTGTGTAGTAACAGAAGTTATATCCTGTGAGTGGGGAGGAAGGGGTGTTTCAGGTCCCTCATGTTGGGTGGACCTGGGTATACCTGTGAAGTGTGATACCAGTCATTGGGTGGGTATTGATGGGTCGTTGCCGTCATTGTTGGAGTGGTTTTGATCACACGGCTTGTTAATATGCAAAACTGGTTGATGAGAATGGAATCTTTTGGGTACTGTTCCCAAAAGGGCTTTGGAGGTGGGTGATAGGTTATGTCTCAAACCACCACCTCTGTTGAGGGATGGTTTTCCAGGTTGACAAAAATGGCTTCTTTAACACCTCTCTCAAACCATCTGTCCTCTCTGGCCAGGATCTGAACATCTTAGTCATTAAAAGAGTGGTTGGTAGACTTTAAGTGTAGGTGAACTGCTGAGTCCTGACCTGGGGTGTTAGCCCTTCTATGTTAAGCCATGCGCCTGTGTAGTGGCTGCATCTTGGTCTTCCCAATGTACACTTCTTCTTGTCCTTTATGGGAGTGTCATGGCGCAGCGCAGGGGTGCAGCGGCTCGTAGCTCTCTAACTTGGTGCTTGTTTTTACTGTATATATTACTTTATTTTAGTATGAAATACTTTCTTTTAGTGATTTTTTTTATTTATGTGAAGCCATTACTGCATACAGTTGCCAGAGCCTCATCGACCTGAGTCTTAGACCCAATCTCTGCGTTACTGGCGATTACAAGAGGACACACAAAATACCGGCGGACATAGTGAGACCACCGGGGTCTCCGTGGATGGTCAGCCTGCCCAGCAGGCGCAAAACGCGACAGAGAGAGAGGAAGCAGAAGGGGGAATGCCGGTCCGGCTCGGAGGCGAAGCTACGTTAACAACCACATCGCCCAGCACTACAAAGCCTCTTCCTCTCCAACGCCAGATCCATCACCCACAAAATGGGCGAATTGGAGCTACAGATGGCAACTACAAGTTTCGTACAGAACTGCAGTATTATATTCATCACGGAGACGTGGCTTAACCCGTTGATACCCGACGCTGCAGTCGAGCTCACAGAACGCACGCTGCACTGGCACGTCAGAAACAGAGACTTGGGTAAGAGCAGAGGAGGGGGGCTCTGTGTTTACGTGAACATCGAGTGGTGCAGTAACAGCAGGATCATTGACACACACTGTTCTCCTGATTTAGTGGTTCTGGCAGTCTGGTGCAGACCCTTCTATCTCCCAAAGGAATATACAGTCGTTATTGTGATTGCTGTTTACATTTTACCGCATGCTAACGTTAACACGGCTCTCAGACTCCTGCTCATTACCATAAATAAATAATAAATAAACAGCAGTTCGCCCATCCCGACGGGATTGTTATCGTTGCCGGTGACTTCAACCAGGTGTGCCTAAAGACTGTGCTCCTCAAGTTTACTCAGTTTGGATTTTGCTACGAGAGGGGAAAATATTTTGGATTATGTCTACTCCAACATCAGACATGCTTACAAAGCAACACCCCTCCCCCACCTGTCAGGATCTGACCACCTCTGCATGTCCCTCACCCCCACCTACACTCCGCTGCTGAGGCAAACAAAGCCTCAGTCAAAGATAATAAAAACCTAGCCTGAAGGAGCACTCTCTCAGCTGCAAGACTGCTTCTCCACAACCCTATGGAACTTATTCCCTAGCCACGACCTCCAGGAGTTCACAGACACCGTACTCTCCTACATCAGGAATTGTATTGACACTGTCACCGTCATCAAGAGGGTCAGGGTGTTTCCTAACCAGAAATCCTGGATGAACAGTAAAGTGCAATCCCTCCTAAAACAATGAAACACTGCCTTCAAGTCAGGAGATGGGGCAGTATATAGAGCAGCGAGGGCAGACCTGAAGAGAGGCATCAGGGAAGCCAAGGCAGCCTATAAAAGGAGGGTCGAGGATCACTTCGCTGACAACAACCCAAGAAGGATGTGGGGGGGATAAACCACATAACTAACTTCAGAAGCAGCAACCGGGAAACCGCTAGGATGGACATCTCGCTGGCAGAAGAGCTGAACCACTTTTTTTTGCCCGCTTTGAGATGGCCAGGCCTGCAGACGACACACCACTCCCACCCACCCCCAGCACAGACACAGTGATACTTCAGGAGCACGAAGTGAGATATCTCAGCACATCAGCACCTGTCTGCCCCCCACTCTGGACCCCCACCAGTTTGCCCACAGACCAATCCGTTCCACAGAGGACGCCATCACCATAGCACTCCACACTGCGGTTAGTCATATGGAGCACCAGAAAAGCTACGTGAGGATGCTCTTCCTAAACTTCAGTTCAGCTTTTAACCACATCATCCCGGAGATCCTGGTCCAGAAACTCTCCCACCTGGTCCTCTCCTCCCCCATCTGCCTGTGGGTCAAGAATTTTCTGACTGACCGCCCACAGAGATGAGGTCAACAGACTGACTGCATGGTGTTCAGTGAACAACCTTCAGCTGAACACTACAAAAACAAAAGAACTGATTCTGGACTTCAGGAAGGGCAGAGCAGACCTGGCCCCTCTCTACATCCATGGCGACTGTGTGGAAAGGGTCCACTCCATGAGGTTCCTGGCCGTGCAAGTCTCGGATGATCTCTCCTGGTCTGCAAACACCACAGCGGTGGTTAAGAAAGCTCAGCAGTGTCTCCACTTCCTGAGAGTGCTTAGGAGATACAACCTGGAGGAGAGGCTGCTGGTCACCTTCTACAGAGCTGCCATAGAGAGCATCCTAACGTACGTATGCCGGGTGCTCAGCTGCAGACAGAAAAGCTCTGCAGAGAGTCATCAACACAGCCCAGAAGATCACTGGCTGCTCCCTGCCCAGCCTGGAGGACATCGCCAACTCTCGCTACCGCAGTAGAGCTGGCAACATGATCAAGGACTTGTCCCATCCCAGTAACTTTCTGTTCGACCTGTTACCATCAGGCAGACGGTACAGGTTACACAAAACCAGTACAAATAGACTCAGAGATAGCTTATTAAACATTTCACCTCTCATCCAAGAGGCCTGCGACGTAAGGAATGACGACATTACCCTTCACAACATTACCCGGGACAACAGGAAGGGTAAAGTCGTCATTACTTACGTCGCAGGCCTCTTGGATGAGAGGTGAAATGTTTTCCAAAAAACTGAATGTCCATTTGCCTAACTAAACTCTTTAACCATTCTTCTGAAAACTCTCTGCTCACAACTCAAGCTCGCCACATTGGTGTTAGAAGTGGGATGGATAGGAAGCTAAAGAACAAAGTCAGAGCGCTAGAAGATGAAATGGAACTGACGCGCCATTACAGCTGTCAACGCCATTGCATGACGGCTCCAGCACTGCCCGCATGCGCCACCCCCTGGGCAAGAGAGGCGCTACAATGGACGGAGAAATGCTGTCCACTGACGCTGACTGCCGCCTGTAGGATGGAGGTGATTCTTCAGCAGCAACTACCTTCCCAGAGAATTGCCAGCTGCCACTGATCCCCCATTGGCTGCCCCCAGGTCGGATCAGAAGTGCCTGAACGCTGCACCGAGGACAGCTGCCAAACTGCCCAAATTCAACAGACATACGCTGCTAGAACCTTTCCTGTGTCAGGTTCAGCTAGCACCAAGGCACAGTGGTTGGACTGATGAGGAAGCAGCTACCCACCTGGCGCTATCGTTAGAAGGCGATGCATTGCAAGTCCTCCTCGACCTGGCTCCAACAGAGCAGCCTCCAGAAGCTGACGCAAACATTGGAATGGCGGTTTGGACGTCAACCATCCGCCAACCAGAGCAGGGACTGCCTTGCCAACCGTCACGGCCAAGGTGAAGAGAGTTTGAGCACCTTTGCTGCTGATATTAAACTCCACGCCCAAAATGGATACCCCACGGTTCACCGCAGCGGCCCAGGAAGAGCTCGCCCTCCATTCTTTTCTGCAGGGGCTTGCAACATGTTCGCCTTGCCATGCCACAGACTCTAAGTGAGGTTCTTTGAGAAGCTGAACGTGCTGAAGCAACAATCTGCCCACCGCAGACTGGTCGACAGAGATCCTCCCTCCACCAACCACACGTTAGGGCAGCAGACTACGAGGAAGAGGAGGTTATGGAAGTCTATCGAGGCCAATCTCCACCCCCTCAGCCCCAGCGTCGTCACATGCCAACAAGACAACCTCCACTCCGGTTGGCTGATCATTGCTACCGTTGTGATGAGGGCACCAGCGCCTAAGGTCAGAACCATCCAGCCGACGGGAAACAACAACAGAGTGATGTAGAGAGGGGCCCATCATTCTAATTTCCAACCCCCCTCCAGGGACGATGTACCCTGGTTGGGCGCCTGGGACACTCAAAGGGACTGTATTTGACCTGCCAACTCGATGGCCACCTTTGCCGGGCCCTGGTGGATACTGGATCCACAATTTCCTTGGTTCACCCTGGCATCCTACCAAGAACGACTGGTCCACTTGCAGCCACATGGTCTCCATGCTAACCTGTTTTGTAGGTTAGCATGGAGCTAACGGGGCGGCTGTGTGTAAATAGACTGTGGAGAGAGATAAACGCAGATCAATGCTACGCTTACCCCCTAGTATAGCACAACGAACGGGCAGTGACACAGTGACGCACTCACAAAGCCAAAGTAAAAAATATTTGCAATACTTTTAAGATGGAATTGTCCGAGTATGTGTGAACAGAAGATCAAGG
This sequence comes from Paraplagusia blochii, assembly GCA_016785265.1. NCBI lineage: Eukaryota > Metazoa > Chordata > Actinopteri > Pleuronectiformes > Cynoglossidae > Paraplagusia > Paraplagusia blochii. The sequence continues at coordinate 99,482 of JAFBJS010003410.1, read as the reverse complement.
GGTGTTACTGGGTGTGATTTTCTCGTTCCGAGCAATATAGGGCTGTTCTACAAAACATGCTCGGAAGCTAAAGTAACAAGCACGTTTTCAAAGGGAAAAGTGTGCATTGAATGGATGTTGGACTACTTCAAGCGTCACAATCAGCAGAAAAGTCATTTGAATGATGGTGGAATTGTCCGAAGACGCAAGATGGGAGTGTGGATTGGTTGCTGTTGTCATTTGATTCTTTTAAAGCCGGAAAACTTGCTATGATCCCAGGTTTGATACAGGTTTGTGTGTGATACAGGTTGCGGCGTGTATATGTAATTTGCTCACAGTGAATACCTGTTCATTTCTTCAATAAAACATCCTTCTGGAAACTTCCTCCCAACTCAAGCTTGCCACAATACTTTTTATTTTGGATAACTTTAATGAAAGTACTTATTGGCTGACCCTGTAAAAAAAAAGGGTCAAATAAAAAAACAAGACTAAATGTGCCCACACTCCTTATCTGCTTTTACATTTTAGCCACCAGCTAAGGATGCCTGCTGCTCTCTGCAGGATAAATATTAATCAAGTTCTTCTGCCCTGCGGTTAAACATGGTTATGGTGGAGGGGACAGTGCAGGAGTGAAGAACAGATATTAAAATGGTGGAGCTGTCTCTGGGGATGACGGATACAAGCATGCCCTCCTTGGCCAGCTTTTTCTAGAGGCTAGGTTGGGGCAAAGAGGAGATAAACAGAGCAGCTGAGGGCATGATGGGAAAAAGCTTTGTAATAGCAGAGCATATTCTTCTGTCCCCAAGTGCAGCTTACCACATTTGCATCTCAGCCACAAATGCTTTGAAGATTCAAGAATCTTCTGAGCATGTTGTAAACTTGGACATGTGGCAGATTTGTCTCTTTTTGGCAAACTATATGTGAGAATATGGCAAACACATCTTGTATGCAACCTAACACTTCAATAGGTACAGTGTGAATTACAAATTAGGCCTTTCTTAACCTTTGATTTGTGCTTTATTATCAAACATCATATATATATATATATATATATATATATATATATATATTGCTATCGCATTCTAGTGGCTCATACATTCGAGAGTAGCTGGACTGTTTTGTTTGTTTATACAAAATCTACGACAAGTATAACCACAGAGATGATCTGTCCATTGAGTAATTAGAATGATTAAGTCGTAAAATGCTCATTGTCTTCCATTTCAATGACAATTCTTAAAACGTAAGAAAAGCAAATACAAATGAAGAGCATTAAAAAAAATCAAAGCATTAAATTGAGGAATTTTACCACCATGCAGAAAATGTGCACATTTTATGTGTGCAAGTTAATTATGCCACTTCAGAGGAGCTTGTGAAAGGATAAGGAAAGCTGCATAAATTTAGCTGTAATCCAGGCAGGCAGAACTCATTTGCAGGGATGGTCTTATCTGGGCACTGCAGCTTTCTCACAAAATTAACCTTGGATATTTGGGCCCAATTCAGCAAGCGTTTGATTCTCTCCCCCTCTTCCCACCTCCCTTTCTATGTTCCCCCTCCCCCACACTCTCTCTCTCTCTCTCTTTCTGTCGGCCCATCTATAACTTTCATTACCAAACACTCTTCACTCCCCCACATTGCCTATTTAACTCCTGTCTAACATGAAAACCCTTCCTGTTATGCCCCTTCTGTTTATGCAAACTTTTGAAATACACATTTTTTAATAAGTTCAAAAGGTAAAATAAAGATAATTGTATTTCCAAAGAATAAATGGATAGATGAGAGGATATAATTCAAGGGTGATTGTGGGATAGACCGATTGAGCACAATACAAATAAATAAATGCATGAATTGATGATTAATTTAAAGCATTTATTAATGATGGATGATAGATGATGAAGAAGGGATGGCTGTGTGACTAGTTATGCTTCAAGTTAGTGTGAGGTCTGTCTATCCCTTCCCCTGTTACCTTGTGTGGGGTTAATTAGTGTGAGCACGGTCACCTGTGTCCTCATCATTAGTCTCACTTGTGTCACCTGGTATCCTTAGCATATAAACCCCTTTCCCTCACTCAGTCCTTGTTGGTTCATTGTCGTGTGATGTCTTGAGTTGTTGTGTGTTGTCGTTTTTGGAGCTGTTTTTAGGTATCGTGGTGTGTTGTTGTATTCCTGTACTAAGCTGCAGGTTAAAGGGTTTGAGCTAAGTAGCTAAACCATTTATTTAAAGTTAGCACTAGTGATGGCGAGATGAAGCCTCATGAAGCTTCGAACCACTTAGGCCAAGTGATTCGAGAAATGGTTCATGTCTCGGTGCTTCATGTGCTCACGACACTACCTACTGGCCAAGTCTATAATCACAGGCAACTCCATCTGAAGCACATAATATGTGATGCGTGGATTTTTTTGAGTGTCTGTTATGACTGTTTTAAATGACTGAATTACAGAAAGTGTATGACAAAAACAATTCTATACATACATTGTCACATGTGTGTAGTAACATTTCGGAATGTATTCAGTGTGTGTAAATTTGACCAAATCGTAAAATCATTATTGCAGGTGATACAATATTTCTCTCCTATACCTAGACAAACTATCTCCAGTCTATGTAAACGCTATACAAACTCTCAATTGACCACAACTCTCCTTCAAAAAACTCCAGTCAAACTCTAAACTAGTGATGTTACAGGATGTTCCGAGGCTTTGATGTGTATGTCGAGCAGAGAAGGGGGTGTTTACGTGAAGCGCGTACTGAGACTTCGTTTAGGGGAGGGGCCAAAATCATGACGTCCGAAGTCTCGTTGCCCGGCAGTATCATGTAAATGCTTTGGGAAATGGTTCAGATATTTCCTTGAGGTTTTACAGATATATAAACCAATCAAGCCCCGATCAAAATTTGGGTATTTGAAGGAGAGTTGCGGTCAATTGAGAGTTTATGTGCTTCAGATAGAATTGCCTGTGATTATACACTTCGCCAGTAGATGGTGTCGTGAGCACATGATGCTTCAAGACATGAACCCAGGCGGTTGACGCCTCATGGAGCTTCATCTCACCTGAACCACTTCCCGAATCAGTCACGTGACAGCCGGGCAGCGAGGCTTCGGACGTCATAATTTTTGCCCCTCCTCTAAATGAAGCAAGCCTCGTGGAAACTCGCTTCGTGGAAACGCCCCCTCCTCTGCGCGACACACGCTTCGACGCCTCGACACGTCCCGTAACATCACTAGTTAGCACATGTTAAAGAGCCTTTGTTTAGCTTAGGTCTGTTTTTTGTTGTTTTGTCTAAATAAATAAATCTTATAAGATTAAATAAGTATTGAAAATCAAGAGAGTGTCTCCCAGTGCTGCGTTTGGGTCCTACCACGTCGTCTTCAGCCACACAAAACGTAACAGTTAGGATATTTCGCAAGTTAGCCTCCTGTCCTGGCTCATTTTATAAATTTAATTTTGCAACTGACTTTCAAACAAGTCAAGACTTCCAGGAATGCATTTTTTACTCATGTCATTTAATCATGTTTATCTGCTTGTCCGTACCCAGGTTGCTGGGGCAGCAGTCACCACAGCTGCCACCCAAATTACACTGCACAGATAATCTTTCAGTTCATCTTGCTTTACATGTCTTTTTTTTTCTCTCTCTCTCCATAGTCTATTGATGCTGACAATGTAACATTCCCTGAGGTTGTCTGAAGAGTGGTAGAGCAAAGGAAAAATTATTTCTGTCACTACTCCACTCTATTGTTGGCTATAATCATCAGTGCTCACTCCTTTCATATTGTTCTGGCAACGCGTCATCAGAAGACTGATTTGACGTCACCTGTCCTCATTCGTAATACAGATGCATCTGTCATGATATCATCAAGGTAGCAAGAACTCAAGTAGAGTCCCATACAGCATATAAAAATAAAGTACAAGATGAAAGTGTCTGGATGGACAGTCGCGAGAAAATAATTATTACAATGTTACAGGGGCTTAAATTGTTGGCAAAGTTGATGTTTAAAACAATTAAGTTCTTGGTGGCACAGAAAGAAACAATAGTAGGCAATTCAATTTTAAGGTTTTGGAGACCATTCCAACACTCCCCAGCCTGGTAGCATAGATGTGTCATTCTTTCCAGGGTTTTGTGGCCACTCCTGCTGAATGACATTTAAAGGTCAAATGTGGTAGAAGAAAATCAGCAACTATAGGCAAAAGTGGCCTAAGCAGTCCTGCCTTGCAGAAGTCCACCAACACCTTCCAAATTCCTCATAGTTGTCATGGTTCTGTGTGTGTGTTTCTGTTGCTTTAAATGTTTTCCCTCCTTTTAGTGTATGCAGGGTCACATGGTTCTCTTTAACCAATCAGGCAACGGTCCTTTGTCTTCTGTTGTCCAACCAGGTGGCAACTTTGCTCATTGCCTGAGAATTTAAACCTCACATGTGGCTGAGCAAAGTTGCCAGATTGTCTTTGATTTTTTTGATGACTCTCCAGTGTTCTGTTTTGATTTTGCTTATCCGGTATCGACCCTGTTTGTGTAAGATTTAACCTCTGCCTGCTTTTTGGTAACGTAACCTGTGCTTGTGTTTGACCAGCCTTGATCCCCTGCCCTTCCAATCTGACCTGCTTTCCGTCCTCGGTTACGTCTTGTCTCTGCCCTGGTATTTGAACTGTTTCTGTTTTTGATTGCCGTCTTAGCGTTAGCGTTTCTGGCCCCGGCCTTGTGTGGGATATTTGTAGTGTGTCGTTCATGGTAATAAAATCACCTAAACGCCTATCTTTGGTCAGTGTTTTTCTGTGCAACTGGGTTCACTGCTAATTCCTGATAATAGTGGTCTGAAGGGTTTGTGGACAAATGAGGCCATTCAGTACAAGCACTCTACATACCTTGAAGGAAGGTGCCCTCAGCACATAAAAGAAAGGAGCATTTCTGTCCTCAGCTTCACATTACTCAAAACCCCTAGTCAGTGGTCACTAATGCTGGTTCCATGATCAGGTGCCAAAGTCAGTTGTGAAGCAGTCACATCAACCATCCCCTCTAGCAGACAATGACCCAGAAAAATACCCATCCCATGCATAAGAGTTGGAAGATGCCCTGATGTCCTCCACAGAGGTATACAGGTTAACTTCCTCTGCCTTGGATTGGCAGCTCAAAACATCTTAATGTCCTGAAACACATATCCTGCACCCAGTCTTGATCATTTACTCAAAGCCACCAAGAACATGTTAGAGAGATGCAGAAGGTAGTTCTGGCTGTTCAATCTGCTATCTGGAGCCATCTGTTCTATTACGAAAGCTCCAAAAAATCAACTGCATGGGTTTGGCTGAGCCTGTATATTACAGCAGCGGGAGCACGATTTGGGATTTGTTGATGAAGGTTCTCAGTCATCTAGGTCATGGTCAAGGTTAAAGAGTTTAGTTAGGCAACTGGACATTCAGTTTTATAGAAAATGTTTCACCTCTTATCCAAGAGGCTTCTTCAGTTCTAACTGTTAGTGAGAAATAACAGAAGTTATATCCTGTGAGCGGGGAGGAAGGGGTGTTTCAGGTCCCTACTGTTGGGTGGACCTGGAGATACCTGTGAAGTGTGATACCAGTCGTTGGGTGGGTATGGGATGGGTCATTACCATAATTGGAGTGGTTTTGGTCACACGGCCTGGTTAATATGCCAAACTGGTTGTTAAGAGTGGAATCTTTTGGGTATTGTTCCAAAAAGGGATTTGTAGGTGGGTGAAAGGTTAAGTCTCAAACAACCACCTCTGTTGAGGGATGTTTTTTCCCTTTTTGATTAAATTTGGGATTTCACCCAGATGGATCATCATGTAGGGCATGGGTGTGATGTTTAAGAGACCCCAATCCCAAGACATCCGTGATGATGGGTGCTAGACTCTCCTAGAGATGTACATGAATTCCTCCAAAGTTCAAAAAGAAGAGACTTTGAGAAGGTTGTGGACTTTAATTGTAAAGTGAAAAAAACATGAAACATTCTTATCCTTTCATCCTCCCGATTGCTTTTTAAAGAAACACAATTATACTTATTATATCGTAAAGGCAGTGATTGCTACGTCTGCAAATGCAGGTTAATACTCTGTCAGAGGTATATTTGCCAAAAAATGCTTGAAGTCTATGAGTCTGAATATTGAATGTCTTTGCAGGGCTTTATTCGTTAAAATGGGTAGAATACTTTCACTCTGTTCTCAACTAAAATTAAAGGGGCTTTTTAAACCTGAATTTAATAAAAAGTTATCATAGGTATCAATTATATGGCAAAGAAGCAAAGTGGGCAATGTTAAAACAATGATTGGGAGTAATTATATTTCACTAGGCGCCAGGATTTAATTCTCTCTTTCTTTCTCTTCCTCTCTCTCTCACTCTATCTTCTTTTACACGTACGCATCATCCTGCCTTTTAAGGATTTACTCATATTAAATCCATGCATAACAGCAGATGCTGTCTCCTTGCAGTTCACCTACTCACCCTTAAGTGCTCTGACATTTCAATTTGCTTCCTATTTTAAAAAGGGTTCTTTTGGCAAATTGACTACCTATACTAATACAACTTTTTTTTTTTTTTTTTTTATAACTGGAAAATGAGATGTTAAACTATTGCGGCACTGTCGAGATGTGTTATGTGTTCATTATGTCTATATATATATATATATATATATATATATATGTAATGAACATATATGTAAATATATATATATATATGAGCCGACGACGTGCACTTGGATTGTGTAGGTCACAGACGAATAACCGATCCAAAACGCACACCCCTAGTTTTAAGCCATCAGTGTGGTTTTAAGTGATCAAGAAGATGTCTAGTGTGTTTATCCCTGTGTTATTATTATCATCCTGTAGCCTTATGTTAAGTCGAATCTAAAGCTGGAACATGGGAATCCCTTGCTATATATACCTTTTTTATTATTTAACCCATCCATAGGACTCCAAAAGAGAATATTTGTGGAAATTTGGTGGTGGGCAAGAGATTTACATTGGCCAGAGTTTCTTCCAGGCAGATGTACTTCTTTGCAACGTACTGCAACCAAGTCAGTGTCCGCAGCAACTTTTTCAACCTACATCTCCACATCTTCAACACTGAAACAACTACAACATAACCATAAGAGAAACAGGCCTTTATAACTCCTCTTAGATAATTAATGGGTCACTAGCAGGAACTAGTTATCAGCTCAAGTCCCGACAACAATAGGACAAAGTTCTACAGACAACAGTTAACCAAAATTTAAACAACCCTTACATAAGATTTGAAAAGTGTCCAAGTCTTCTTAGTCCTGCGCTTTTGAGTCCTCTATCGTGCTGGTATCATTCTAATGTGTACCCAAACCAGGGCTGCCTAAATAACATTTTATATTTAAAAAAAGGATAATTTGGTTTATATATATATATATATTTTTTTTTTTTGGACACATTGTTCATCAACGTAGCATATTTGCTGAGGGTGGATAAAAAGAGATCAGTGTGTGTCTTTGGAGGTACAATGCATGCATAGCTATGAAAGGAGAGAGACGGTTGGTTGCTGTTTATCTCTAATTGCACTGAAACAAAGTGGAAGAAGTCATGGCAATTAACTACGCTTTTTTTATCAGAGGAGCACAGTATGAAGAAGGCTCGTTGGTGGCCGTCTGTGCTGCCAGCCACAATCTCTCCCTCTGCTTTTCACAGCTTTTGTTTATCTAATTTTTCAATTAACCTCCACAATTTAACTCCCTTCATAAAGATGGGTGCTCCACACACACATGCTTGGTTGCTCCACACACCACACACATTCCCCCTTCCCACTTCAAAAGCACTACATTTTTTTTTTCTTATTTCCTCTCTCTATCCTTCTCTCTCTTGGCTGCGATGTACTTTCAGCTCAGGATGCTGTGCTTCACTACGCCTTGCGGAGTTTTAGCAGGCATAAGGCTGTATTTGTCAGATTAAAGAGGGGAAATCTGTGGTGTGCAGGGAGAGCTCTGTAGATATGGCATTTTGGTGATAACTTCCTCTTAGCAGGGGGACAGAGGCTGCTGCTGGTGGTAACTCTAGACAATCTTTTTTACAGATCTCTTATCAGCAGAATGAAAGTCATGTTTACTTGATTTTGTCTATTCCCTACATACTGTTTTTTTTTCCTACAGTAGATTTTTGTGTTTTACTTTTTTTTTATTATTATTAAATTCCTGTTCTCACCGGAAATGATCTGGAACTCAGTAAGATAATATCTGATTGCTCTAGTCCTTTTTTTCATTTAGACCCTAATCCTCTGCATGTACACAAAAATGATTCCCTCCTGCTTGAACACTGGTTAACTGTAAGTGACTCTTAAACTCTGGAACCAGCAAAACACTCTGCAATTAATCATCATTAAGAAAGGAGACCCAGGAAATGCAGAGCCAAAAACATGAATTACATGACTGGGGAACATAGTGTAACAGAAGGTCGTGTTCTTCTTTACTGAGCCTGTTGGTTTCCTTACGCCCGTCCAATTGAAGAGCAGTGTGAAAATCAAATACTATACCTTATACGTTTCATCGTTGCTGACAGGCTTGATTGAATGAATGTATAACCCAGTGCCCAAAGAAATGTGTCACAGTGTAGGTATAGACTTTATCAGTACAGCCGGTGTGAGGTTATAAATGATCCAACCTCAAGGTAGCGACATCCCACCCAGAGGAGCCCAGGCATTGCTTATTTCAGCAAAAAGCCTCTGCAAAAAGCAAACATTTAGCACCATTAGTGCAGGACATAGTGGATGTGATGTCAACAGCAAGTCTCTAATAGATCAATCTTAGCAACACAGATAAATATAGGGTTTTATGATTTTGAACAGTTCAGTGGTCCGACTCACGCTCAGCAAGTCATTAGAAATTTACTTTGAAAATTAAATGTGAGGGGTCTAGTAAACAAGTGATTGTGGTGACATGAATCCTGGGAGAACATTTTCAGTAAATCCAATTTTGCAATGTTCATGAAATTTATCATGTTGATGTGCACTCACAAATCACCTTTTTTTTTTGTTTACCTGCTGAGCAAAATTTAAACCGAAGGAGGAGACAAACATATGAGATCAGAGGATTAAGTTTTAAACCTGAATGAAACATATATATTTGTCATAAATCAAAAATCAAACAATGCTTACCGCACACTAGTGTCTCATTCAGATAGATCCTAGTTCATATAGAATGGTGGCTCTCATTTTTTTTTTTTCTCTAATTTCTTTGAATCTGATATTAACCGTAGATACGCTTTAACACCCCTCAAATAACAATAATAAAATATTTAACCTGTAAAAGTTACTACTAAGTTGCTCTGTCCCTCATGCACTGCTTTCCAGGTGGTTAAGTAGCCAGTCCATTTGAGCAAAAAATGTGCTTTTTCTTTTAAAAAATGTGATGCACTTTTTGTTGTACATCGCAGCCAAGAAAGAAAGAAAACAAGAAAATGTAGAGCTTTTGAAGGGGGAAGGGTTGTTTTATTTGTCTGTGTGGAGCAAGCATGTTCCCGTCTTTATGAAGGGAGTAACATTGCGGAGGGAAATTGAAAAATGAGGCAGAGGTTTTGAAAAGCAGAGGGAGAGATTGTGGCTGGCAGTGCAGACAGGCCATCAACGAGCCTTCATACTATTGGTCTTTTATATGATGTAAATTACAATGTGGAGAGAGAACACTGTAGTTCACCTTCCTCTTTCTTTACATCCTTCCTTATGTCATTCATTCCTCCTCTCAAGAAATCTAATGAAATTGATTACATCCAAATAATGACTACTAACAGTCGGGGCCAGGAAACAGGGTTGCAGTCTAACATGCTTCTCTGTGCTCAGTTGTTATGATTTGGCACTATAAACAAATAAAAGTTAATTATAAACGATTTAGTAAGTGAAAATTTGATTTACTCTGTTTGACAGAAACATGGCTTCAGGTGGGTGGCTACACATATATAAATGAGACCTATAAAATAGCAGTAATATCACCATTACTTAAAAAGCCTTCTCTGGACGCTAGCACTCTAGCAAACTATAGGCCCAATTCAAATTTACCTTTTATTCCAAAATCTTAGAAAAAGCTATTCCTTGTGTGTCCTTCTGCATAGCAATAATTTATTTATATTTATTTATATGTGTTTAGTACCCATCACAGCCTAGAGACTGCACTATTGCGAATACAGTGTTCTTGTGGCCTCTGACAAAGGACTGGCGTCTATCCTGGTCTTTCTGGATCACGACACAATTGACCATGAGATCCTGTTAGATATACTGGAAAAAGATATTGGGATTAAAGGATCAGCACTTGCCTGGTTTAAATCCCACTTGTCGAACAGATTTAAATTTGTTAGTGTTAATGAGGAATCCTCCATGCCCACTAAAGTGAACTGTGGATTCCTCAGGGGTCTGTGCTTGGCCCAATTCTTTTCACATTATACATACTGCGACTAGGCAACATCAGGAAGCACGACATGAATTTTCATTGCTATGCAGATGACACCCAACTGTACATAACGGTAAGGCCAGATGACCCAAACCCCTTAATTAAACTTCATGATTGTCTCAGTAATAGAGTCAGATTCTGTCTCCTCTTTCAAGGTGAATCTTAAAACCCACCTCTATAGTATAGAATATAGCCTAAAATAGATTAGGCACGCCTCGATTAGAACAGTCTAAAGAGATGCTGCTATAGGCCTATACTGCTGGGGGGCTTCTTCATTTCATCTTGCACATTGTAGTACATTGACTCTGCGTGTTCTAGCCTGTTCTAAAATCATATTTCCACCGCGTACTCACTTAAGTAACTGGTCCCACTCTATACAGTTTCTGCTACCACAAATGCACGGGCACAAGACTCTGTCATCGACAAGACCAAGACCAACTAGGACTTGGGCTCTTACTTTTCATTGTTTTTTTTTTTTCTGTGTATTGAAATTGTAAACTATATGTTCTGAGTAACATCCACTGCACATCAGTCCGTCCAGGGAGTCAATCCGTCACCTGTGGTTCTCCTTGAGGTTTCTACCTTTTTTTTCCCCCCTGATAAAAGGGGTTTTGTTTCGGTAGTTTTTCCTTACTCTGGCGATGGTCTTAGAACAGAGGATGTTACCAACCCTGTGAAGCCCCATGTGACAAACTGTGTTTTGTAAATGCGGGCTATATAAATAAAATAAAATAATAAAATTAACAAATAAATGAATAAAATAAAATTTGATTAATTGATTCCTTTCCCAGCCTCAAAGAGTTGCTGCTACCAAAGTGACTGGAGGCGTGTTTATCATTTAAAAACCACAACAGTGCCACACCTTTGTTAAGCATCCATAATACACTGGGAGCCTCTCTTGCTTCCAATGGAATATGAAACAGCACTTCATTGTGGCCCGTCCCACTATTTGAAAAGTACTGACATAGACCTCATTGACCCTCTGTTGATGGCATTATTTTACATCGAACTGTAATATGTGTAAATAATTATTGATGGTTTTCAGAATTGTAATTGTATTGACAATTGATGACTCAATCACTTTCCCCTTCTTCATAATCATATATTTCAATACAAATGTCACACTTGAGTATAAGTCTCAAATTCTTTGAAAGATGAAAAGAGATAAAAGTGAAAAAGTGCAATTTGTAGTAATTTGTTGTTTTTCAGTACAATCATCCCTCCCATTAGAATACAGTATAGTTTCAGTAGGTTTTTTTTTTTCCAATTGATAGATTTAAAATAAATTTATTACCATGTTCTTTTTTTAATTAATTCTGTGTGTTGGTGGTTAATACTACTGCCCTCTGCAAGCCATCCTAATAGAACAACATACAGGGTATATGCCACCAGCGCCATTATGCAGAGTGCAAAGACAATTAATCATTCAGTGCAACATAGCACACAGTGAGGTGTGTCGCTAAATGGGGTAAATAACCCCAGCACTCACTATGCGGGGAGACATTTCGTCAAACAAATATGATCAAAACAAAACTAATGACGTGTAAATTGTTTATGGTGTCTTCTGAATGAGCTGGCACAGCACAATCTCTGGGTGTAATCAGAGACACGACAGTGGCATAATCAAGAAGAGATGAATACGAATGCACTTTGACACTCATCGCTGTGTGGCACAGGGGTTCAAAGGTGTGCAACATGTGTGTGTTTTGTTTTGCAGAAGGGAGACATTTTTCTATTTGAGGAGTGAGTGACAAATGTGAGAGGTATTCTTCCCCCGTCCCCTTATAAACAAGGCGACAAGTAGTTCACAAAATTATTTATGACCTTTTTTACACTTTGAATGGAATGTTTTAGGTTTAGGAGACAGTTGGCACTGTCCCCAAACACCCCACTCCCTGGGAGGCTAAGCTGCCCCCTGGTCTTTTGTGATGGATTGAATGCAGAGCTGATTTTGTTGTGTGCAATGGCAAGTAGTTCTCTGTTACTTTCATCACTTAGCCTTCATTGGAATTTCATTCCTCATAAGCACACAGGGACATAACAGCATTTTTTTTTTGCTCTAATTCTAAACTTGCACGCTGTAGAGTGAACTTTAGGGCATCCCAGGAGAAAATGTGTATCTATTTGCCCAGAGAGCTAATACATGGTACAAGTACATGGGACTATCCCCATCAGACAGATGGGACATTCCTATAATATTTCAAATAAGTTAGTTTATTTCCCTTATTTCTCTTTTAGAATAAAAGAAAACAAATTAAAGGTATCTGCAAAACTTTGGGCAGCTGCAGAGATAATACCTTGTTAGCTTTCCAAATCCTTCTATTGGAAAGCTGAGACCTGACACTGACATAGATTGTTTACTGTCATCATCTATAAGACCTGGCAAGGAAGGAAATGAATGTAAACTCCTTGTAATTATGACATTGTGATTCACACCACTGCACACAACTAAACATATGCACTTAACCCATCACTGAAGTGAACAGTAAGCAGTTTTGAGCGCCAAAGGAGCAGTCAATGGGGACAGTGTCATGCTCAGTGGGTCTCAATGGAAACCTGGCAGCTGCTGGATTTAAACGTGAAAGCCTTCTGACCCAAGTCCTCTTCCTGAAGCACAAAGTCAACACTGCCCCGCCACTAATGTCAGTGTCAAAGTCTTTGAATCCCCAGAATCACCCATCCCTGCCCCAGCAATCAATACCATGGGTTCTTCTAGGCAGCCTGTTTTTGTTTTTTTTTAATTATTATTATTATTGTTTCGTGTAAATGATGGAAATAAAAACATATACATATATATATTTATATGTGATTCACAGACTACAATTTGATTCATGAACTATTCAAATAAAATATTAAACAATCAATCCAGTTCGATCCGATTTGGTTCAATTCAATTAGTTTTTTAAGTCTTGAATAAAAAATTGCAACTCTGCTTTCAACAACACTATACAGCTGTCTGTATTTGGTATTGTATTTGGTTTAGTTTATTAAGGAGGAAATGCAATTTCATAAACATATGATTACACATGGTGAAATAAGAAAGAATTAGCCAAAAGCTAGTTTTCATGTGTATTTCCCTGGCTATGATGTAAAAAGGCAAGAAGCACACGATGCATGTACAAAAGAAAATACATATGCAAACACTTTTTATACAATTAAGACATGTTTGCAGCTTCGTTTTGCATTTCCTTTCAAATTACATGAACATATGCAAGATTTAACTTTTTTTTTCTTTAAACAATTTGTCAATTCACAATTTGCTGTGAATCTAATATTAACCCAATATATTTATACTGATTGACAATTTGTATGTTATCTCAATTAACAAGTATCAGGATCAGGTGACACTCTACTTATTTTAGTGAAATACATGTCTACAGTTTTAGAAAGGTTTAGCTGTAGACAGCACTAAACAGATTGTCACACAGGACATTGTTTTGTAATATAATGGCCGATAGATTCTTTTATTGCCTTGGACATTGTCGAGTTATTGCCGAACTGCAGTTGGGGAAGAAAAAAAAAAAAAAAAAAGGTTGTTCCTGTCATTGTCACCCAGTCTGTCGTCTCGTTGGGTGACTGCTAAGGTTTGTTGGACCTGTGTTCGATTGCTGTTCTATAGAGTTGGTGCATTGCGTTGTTTTTATCTATCTTTCCATCCTTTTTAAAAATAAAAACTAAGAATGGCCAGACCTGTGATTTTAAACGAGAAACACTTTAAATTGTGTCTGTGTTGTCTGCCATGTTGCTAAGGGCAGAGTAATAACCCACTACCTGAACTCCAATCAAATCAGCCCACGTCAGAATTCACACACCGCAAGTGATGCGACCTGCAAAGACATTTCTGAATAGACATTTCTGAATAGTCTACGCTCTATGTGGCCTTTTTTGTTTTTTCTACACCAACATAGCTGGTGAGGGTTTAGAGAAAAAACTACAGTTCCTATATAATAATTTCTAATAATAAAAAGTTATTGTAAAACAATAACTCCTCAAATCAGTTAGTGATTTAATTTTATATTAAACTATTTAACTAAATACTATTAAATAAATGAACACACAGGCCCACAATCCCTCCTATTCTTTCACTGCACTGCACTGTGAGTAATGGATAACAGTAACAGTAACCTGGTGATAATCCATCTAGGTATATCTCCATTCACATCTATGTCCTATTCAGCCCAGCACAGGTAATGCCAATGTCTGCAGAAGAGGTACCTTATGAAATCACCATATCAGAAAAGCCATCAAGTATTATAATTGCTGATAAAAATTTAAAAAAATATATAGTATCTTGTTACCATAAGTTATTTTCTTCTTACACGTTACAGACGTATAAGTTACTTTAAACTTGCTCTGACCTGCATGCTGTTAACAAAGTATTTCAATTTAAAGGTAAAATATACATGAAAGTTTCCCATATTAAGGTAAATACTAGGTTAAAGAAAGTAACAAGAACTTGAAAAAAAATCCTATTAAGTAAGGACTACAATTAGGATTACCTTGTGTTTTGAGCATCATCACGCCAAAAAAATACCCCCAGAATCATGGTTATTCAATTTTGCTGACTGTTTGTTTATGTTATGAAGCCAGAGAGAAAGAGAGGAGGGAAGTGATAAGGGAGAAAAAGTAGAGCTTGCAATGTGCTGTAAGGAGCTTGGAGACATCCATAAAGTGGAAGAAGTACTTCACTGTCGGAATATGACAGCCAATCCATCAGAGAAATGGAGGCTGTGTATAAAGTGCCAAGGAAAGGAGAAGGCAGGTTTTATAAATAGTTGCACCTTTAAAAGGAAATAGGGAGTTGTCATGCACATGCCATCTGCATCTTTTCTGAATAACTAAAGTTGAGGGGCTCTTTTGAACATGTCATTATATACAAAGTGGTAGAGCTGAAAGCATGTCTGGTTCAGATTGGATTTCAGTTTGCAGTCTTCTCACTGCTCTCTCACAGCTGATGTCAAGTTGCCATGGTTATCCAGGTAGCCAGGTATGTGTGTGTGTTTTGTCAAGTCAAAAGGCAGTAATAATCTTATTTAATTATCAATTATTCAAAACTAGTGTCAAAAATGTACCTGTAGGCACCCCAATGTAGTGTTTAAAAATGATTGGAAAATCCACAATTATTGGGTGTAGTTTACTGCATTTTAGCTATACTGAAATCTTTCCCAAATTGGAGAGCTCAATCTGAATAATGTAGCAGATTGTTCCAAAAATATGATTGTTAAACGTGTCTTTTCTGCGAAACAAACTGTTAGGTTAACAATTGCTTAGCTACAGCAGTGACATAGCATTAGGTGCTCTGAGCTTGGCACTGTCCCGACGCACATAACTTCCAACCCACTGGAAGGCTCGTAGAATGGAGCAGTGTGATTTGAGTCCCAGCCATGGAGACTGCTGCCCCAATCTACCTATTGGAGACCCCTTGTTTGGATACAATACCAATAGGCAGGACTAAAGCAGAGCAGGGGGTGGCCGAGTTAAAGATGCTTGGGTTCACTTTAGGAGTGACAGGGATGGACAGGATCAGGAATTAGGTCATTGGAGGAAAACCACCGACAGGAAGGTTTGGACAAAAAGCTAAAAAAAACACTGTGCCCCAGGCTCTGTATGGGTGAACATTGGTAAGATTTGAGCACCCAGGGGACAGGGAGTAGGAACAGTTTTATGCTCAGTGCACCTCAGTGGCATCCTGGTAGTTAAAAATTAATTACAACCTGTTTGTTATAACATGAAAGTGATAGTTATTTTATTTTATTACATGATAGTTATTTCTATTTTTATTAAGGAAAATTATACTTCCGGATAAAATACAAAATGAAAGATGAATGGGTACATGTTGTTGTGATATCTTTAAAAAGCTCAATTATAGATGTGTACATTATACATTAAATATTTATTTTATCATAGTGCCATCAGCCTCAGCTAGTCCACTGCTGTCATAGACTGAATGAAGTTGGCTTTCAGCTTCACTTCCTGCTGCTGTGGAAATAGAGTTTTGAGTTCCTGAAGAAGCTTCATCCACTGCTGTTACAGGTGCACTCTTCGAAGAGGATCTGTGCATTAGCTGTGCTTTAAGTGGAGGAGACTACAACCGAATAAAGTTCTAATCTGGTGTCTTGCATACCAATGACTATACATACATGTGCCAAAGACTGCTGAAAAGTCTGGTCAAAAGTCTGGTTATTATTCAAAGGAAAAAATAAAAAATTATTGTGGCGTCACATGACTCCAGCAATTTTTTTTTCAGTTAACGTAGTTTGTTTTCCCATGCCTTCTATTATTTTATTCAACAAATTGTTATTTTCAAAATCAAATACTTTCTTAGTTAAGTGAAAAATAAAATTAGCCAGAGCCTTTGGTAGAAGTATCTCTAAGTCAAAATAAAATTCTTAATATGGATTTATAGAGATCTGGATGGTTGACGCCTTAACTAGTATCTCTGTGTTCTTTATAAATCTACTCAAGTAAAATCTCAATGATTTAAAACTACTCATAGATGTTTTTCATTTTGCAAAGAGTTGTTAAAAAATTCTTGTAAATGTAACAGTTACTGTTACATGTAACTACCCACCCCATTCTATTCCTGATGCTAATTGTTTAAACTCATTAAATTGAGTAAATTAAAGTTACTTGAGTAAACATAATAAGTTACTTTACATCTGTGTAACATTTGAAGTGGATTGTGTGGTGGAGAATTGTGTATTATGAAAAGACAAAGTGTTAGACGACATTCATGTGCTGGGTCACTGCAGAATTGCAGGAAGTTTAGTATCCACGGTATGTGAGACAACAGAGATTGGCAACTGGGCAACAGATACAAGACATTCTAAGACACAACATAAACTGGCGCCTAGATAACAGTAACAAGATGTAACTTTGTCAATGTCACAACATTCTACATTTCAGAGGTCTTTCAGAGGTCAATGTCTTGAATGTCTCGTAATATGACTGATCTGATAATGTCCAAAAAACTGTATAAGAAGAACACGCTTGTATCAGTATTTGGGATTTGTTGGTGAGACTGCTTGATTCGTGTTGGACCTGCCATGGTCAGAAACCTTTTTGATACAATAAATCCCCCGAGACGGAGAAGTGTGTCCTGGCCTGCTTATTTGTAGACAACACTTTCTACAATAACTGCAGCTGTCTGGGGTGTGAGGTCTGTCTGTCTCTGTCTTTTTTTCCTTTCCCTACTGTTGTCTGATTTTCAGTAATCACTGTCATCACAGTCAACTGTGTTCGTCATTAGTCTAACTCGCGTCACCTGGTGCCCATAGTATATATACACCCATCTCCTTTACTCAGTCTTTGTGGGATCATTGCCTTGTTTGGTACAGTTGTTGTAGGTATTGTCTTGTATTTGTAGTGTTTATGTTATGTTATGTTGTTTGGATTGGGCTGAAGAAGTCAAATCGTTTAAGAAGTAATTGTTGAGAGTAACCTTCAAGTTTTGTAAGGAGTACATTTAATGAGGTACTTAAGACTATGTTTAGATTATGTTCAGTTAAGGTCAGGTTTTGTTGTAATTGTGTAAATAAATCATTGAACACCGGAGTCTCCCAGTGCTGCATTTCAGTCCATCAGCACCATTGATGATAACGAACCTTAACATGGGGTTCTTTTTTTGGTTTATCTAAATACTCTCTGAATCTTGATAATGCGGAATTGTACTAATTATATTATAAAATGTAATTTTACCCACTCTACTTGTTTTTAAAGAAGATGGGGAGGAAGTTTTTCCAGGGTCAAGACACAGAAGACACTTGTTTATATACATAAAGCCTTTAAAAGTGTACCACTGACCCCGGAAATGTGGACAGTTACTCTGTCCACATTTCCGGGGTCAGTGGTACACTGCAGCAATACAACACAAACACAGGAGATACTCACCGCAACTGCAGTCGCAGAGAGTTATTGAGAGACTGAAAGTATCGCAGCGCTCTTCGTCCTTAGATTAGGGTGATGACACTCACTTGGGGATGGAGAGAGGATGAGACACACACAAATACACATGCAGGTGCCAGAGTTGTGTTTTCCTTTTTAATTATGTAATAACAAAGATCAGCACACACATGCACTGTTTCTGTGTTTTCAGTTCATACGTGTCAGTTTTTTGTTACTTATGGCTTTCATAATGAAAGAATCACGTCATTTGTGTTGTGTACGAACTTAAGAATGGAATGGAATCATTAATATTAAAGTGTGGAAAAGGGTTAAAAACAAATTAGTTATGCAAGGCATTAGATGAGAGCTTGTTATACAACCTACTGCCAAAACGTGCCCTATTATTTACAGTACATAAAAGGATAAATAGACAAATTTTAATGCAGAATATTCTGCAGATTAAAGACATTTGGGACACTTAACACAGGAATTAAAATTCAAATCTAATTACTTTTTAAATGAGGCCTACTTTTTTTTATTATGCATCCATATAGTAACATTTTTATTTCCATAAACCTTAGTTATGGACTTAATTTCTCTTTGCAATTACGTCTATGTTTTGATTCATCAACCTGACTGATACTGATAAGACAACTAACAACTAAGATCGCTGCAGCTCTTAAATTCTATCCAAATCTTGCATGAGCAATCTTCAATGATGTCAGTGTCAAAAACGTATATGTCCTTTATCCATTTCTCGCTTTGGGGTCGCTTTTGTTTCACAATTTAGGTTTCTTTCTATAGCCAATAAGTTGCAGTAAATAATTGTCGTGGAAATGTTTCTTGTTTCCACTGGTTCTTTAACTACATATCACTTTGAAGGAAAATCTTATCTGTAATAAAGCTTCTTGAGTCGTAGAGTTGGCATTGGTTTATTCAGCAGAGGAGATACAGGTGCAGCGCTGATGAGAAGATCCCGTGAAGTTTACAAAAAAAAGTCCCCCCGAACCTAAGAGTTTACATCTTTTATACTGTTGATCCGCCCATCTTTTGCTACTCTCGTGTTTACCATATAAGGGCTTTGTTCTTCTGTGTGGTCCTCGTATGCAACCATCTGCCCAGCAACAAGGCTAATCTGCCCAGAGATAGAAGTCACCTGCTCATAAGTTTACAAGTTTAATAAGTTTCGATAAAAACAGGATATAAAACAGGATATGTGCTACGTCTGGATGCAACAAAGGCAGGAAAGAGGATGCAGGAAAGAGGATGTTCTTGTGGGGGATTTCGGGTCATGTCCTTTCTTGTGCTTGTTAATTTCTATAATAATTGTGCATTATTTGTTATAAATGTATAAACTTATAAATTTACCATTACATAATCTACGTTACTTAAAAAAAATAAACGAGAATCCCTATCTGGTTTTAGACCACAGTGGGACACAGTGTAAAATTGATTTTAGTTTCCCTTATCTCTATTTTGTTACCAGGTTGCAGCAACCAGACACCAACTGGCACCCGAATAACAGTCCCCCTGCACCACTGCAGAGGCTGACCGCACTGGAAGCCAACCACTCCAATCGGGATTCACCAGGAGATGAACTTTGAAGGGTGTTCTGGAGCTGCAGAGCTTCTGAAAGCTCTGGCCCCCATGGTGCTGAGGGTGTAGGTGCACAGAGAGGTGGGTGGAGGACATGATGACATACAGAAAGTCAGATAGATAGGGAGGGGCGAGGTTGTGAATGGCCATGTACGTAAACAGAAGCAATTTGTAAGGGATGTGGTATTGTATGGGGAGCCAGTAAATGTGCCTATGGTTCTATAGTTTGGGGACCTCTGCTTTAAATAGGATTTGGTTTGGACACATACCTGCAAACCAGTCACATTTTGGTGAAATTTTCCATTTTGTCCTAAATAATACAGTGTGTAATTAAACATGCTGTGAATCATGCTGTGTTTTAATTTTTTTTTTTTTTTTGCTTGTTTGTTTTTTGGGGTCTTGGAGGGGGTCGAGAAAGGGTAGTTGTCATACAGATATGGCTGTGGGGCAGAATGAATGAAATTAAACTAACTTGACTGTTGAATTGGCTATAAAGACCCAGTTTGGGCCACAACTCACTAAAACAAGACTTCCCTGTGTCTGGTTTAGTGGGCAGCGGTAATTGAGGCACAAGCATTGGAGGACCTTTAGCTCTGGTTTGGAGTGGGATTTCAAAACAACTACTCACTACTGGTTCAAAAACAAAAAAAAAAGATACATTCCAAAATAAAACATATAAAATAAGAAGAATACTTTTTGTGAGTGTGTTTTTGTGATATCTTCATTTTTGTGTTTTTGTGATACCTTCTAAACAAGACAAAAACGAGTGGATAAACTCTGATATTTACATGATCATAGTGCTAACATCCTGTGTGTCCACTGCTGCTGCAGACTGAATTAATTTGGCTGTGACACTCAAGATCAAGGAAAGATGACATATGTTATATTGCAATTTCTGTGCATAATCAAGGGCTGAAGAGGTAGAAATGGTAACACATTGCAAACTCATTGCCAACAAGCCAAATGTGGCCCACCAAGTTTTAACCTGATGAATTTGTTATTTTACATTTTTTACAACCATTTCGAATCCATACCAGTGTACATCATCAGCCAACCACCAACTTAAGCAAGGCAAGATGAATATTTTATGACCTGTAGGAAATATATACAGTATATATGAATATATAGATACAACTTTAATAATCCCTTGGGAATACCCTTCAGCAAATTAAGGCAAATATATAAATCACACCAAGTAATTTGGACTGCAAAGTACTTTATACATTTTTCGCAGCAGATTTTTCTTAACATAATAAATTTAATGTGGGTTTATAGCAAGAGTTAAATAAATAATAGTCAACTGTGGTAACTGGTTTTAATAGGTCATAATGTAGTTGCATCTACACAGTCATCTACATCAGCCCTTCAAAGGAACTATATTGTTGAAGGCATAGCAGATACCAGTACACATGCCCATCCGCTGCTTTCAGTGAGAAAATCAAAAACCTGAAATTATTGTGTACCTTAATACTTAACATGGGCACTCGAGTCGCACTTAAGTCGCTCAAAGACTTGTGACTTGACGTGAGACTTGACTGGGACTACGGTGTTCAGACTTGCCAGTTGTAAATAAAGTCCATAATCAAGGAATGATGTATTTTATCATTTAACTTATTTCACTTTTTCCGATGCATTTCCCAGCACTATGATAAACTATAAAAATTGCAGGCAGAAGTAAAGAAAAAAAAAAAAAAAAACAGAAAGGACCAAATTGACAGTAGACCATATCTGCACCCTCCTAGATTTCTGCCTCACCACTACATATTTTCAGTTTAATGACTCATTTTACAGACAGAAACATGGTTGTGCTATGGGCTCCCCGGTGTCTCCAATAGTGGCAAACCTCTACATGGAGAAGGTGGAAACAAAGGCTCTGCTTTCATACATGGGAAGAGCTCCAAGTCATTGGTTTTGCTATGTAGACGACACCTGGGTCAAAATCAAAGTCCAGGAGATTGACAGCTTCACCGACCACATCAACTCAGTGGACAAAAACATCAAGTTCACCAGAGAAGATGTTAAGGACAACAGCCTTGCTTTTCTGGACTGTGGAGTCCACATCAGGGAAGACAGACATCTCAACAT
>JAFBJS010003410.1:13144-62378 GCA_016785265.1 Paraplagusia blochii | reverse complement strand
ACCCAACACGCTGATAACAGTACGCCTCGTCCAAAAACTAGCCGGCAGCCGGCAGTTGTGACAAGCAAACCAGAGCTGTCGTCCGTGAAAACTTGGCAACCAAAGTTCAGCGAACGTAATAGGGAATATGTACTTACCTCTCAACAGCTTGTGCGGATAAATATCCTACTGAAGTTCTCTTCAGTCAACACAAGCTGCACCTGTGAAGGTAAGGCAATTCGATTCCCAACGCGAGAAGAAGAAAGAGACCAGATTGACGTGAGGCGTGGCCTTAAGTATGCTGTCACGTCATACGTCACAATGTGACAACTTTTTAATGCGATTCTCGACAACGTGCAGATGCAAGGACATTCCACTAGTGCTTTCAGCACCGCCCCTGGCGGTCTGGAACGAAGGAAATAGAACACATTTTGAAAAGCAATACAGTATTTAGGACGTGAACATAGAAAATACCTTTGAAATGATACATTGTCGGAATCAGGCTTTATAAACCGTAAGAAGGCCATTTCGGAATACTGGAATCAATTCAACATTATTACTTATACAAGGTAAAACAAATAAAGATATTTTTCAGTTTTTGTTTGCATATATACTAGAAAACAAATTTTTGGAAGGCAACACAATAATTAAGATGAAAATATAGAAAATACCTCTGAAATGATGCAGTGTCGGAATCGTGCTTTTCAGGACAAGAGAAACTCATTTCGGTATATTGGAATCTACTCAACATAAAGTTATTACTTTTACATGGTAAAGCTATTGAAGAAATTTTTCAGTTCACAAAATCTTAGAAGCACATTTTGACACCTGGTACATTAAAAAAGACAGAAAGGAAGAATTACCCTTCAGCTGATGTTATCCTGCTTGTTATGTCTTGTTTGACTAAAAAACAATCATTTGACATCACTACTCTTTTCTAACAATACTTTTAAAATTGTAAAAAATATGAAAGAAAAGATAAAAAGTAATTTTTGCTCAAATGGTAAAAAAAACTCTAAAAAACTAAAATTTTACAAATTCATGAGTTGGAAGAGGAGAACCAGCTATTTTTCATTGATTTAAGTCGACAAAAAGTGTACTTGGGGCGGCAGTTGTCCTTGAGGCATCCCGCTGCACTGCACCATGGAGTTATTGTATGCCTGATAAGTTAATGAAATCTGTAAGCCCAGCACACATTACTATACACACAGTATATAAAATATTAGTTTTTGGTAACACACACTGTGCTGTGGTAAGTGTAGTGTTTATGACAGCCTCAGACATTCATTTCTGATATATTGGTTAAATTCACAGGAATTTGGAACATTTTCCAAAATGAACATCAGAAAAAACCTTTAATGTCACAATCAGCCAAAGTTGATTATATCTCAACCTAAGAAGCACATTTTGACATCTGGCACAATAAATATAAGAAAAAGGTATATTTAATCATCAGCTGATATATTGTCGGAATCATGCATTTCTTGTCTTGTCATGCTTTTCATAAAATTACTCTTTAGCTGATGTTTTGACCGCATCATGCTTTTTTGACTAAGAAATAATTATTTACTATCCATCCATCCATCCATCTTCATCCACTTATCCGGAGCCGGGTCACGGCGGAAACATTTGGAGGAGGGACACCCAAACTTCCCTCTCCCTAGACACTTCCTCAAGCTCGCCTGGGGGGATCCCAAGGTGTTTCCAGGGCAGCCGGGCAACATAATTTCTAACAATACTTTTAAAATTGCAAAAATGATGAAAAAAAAACGTTAAAAAAGTAGCGGCAGTTGTCGTTGAGGCATTGGTTCCGATTGCACTGTTCCTTGGAGTTCTTGTATGCCTGATAAGCTAATGAAATAAGTAAGCCCATCGCACATCATTATACACACAGTATATAAAATATTAGTTTGTGATAGCACACACTGTACTTGATGGATTTCTAAGTGGTTAGTTTCGTTCAACAGCTTTAGACCCTCGATTCTAACACTTTGGTTGATAGGACACCAACCTGCAACCTTTCCAAAAATAATTATTAGAAAAAACATTTAAAGTCAAAATCAGAAAATTTGATCATATCTCGGCCTTAGAAGCACATTTTGACAACTGGTATATTATAAAAGACAGAAAGGAAGAATTACCCTTCAGCTGATGTTATCCTGCTCATTATGTCTTGTTTGACTGAAAAACAATCATTTGACATCGTTAATTTTTTCCAACAATACTTTTAAAATTGCAAAAAATTGCAATATTACCAACTCTATCACACTCCACTCAGCCAAACACATGCACCACAGCCTCTATATTTACTTTTGATTATACGTCTAAAATTGTGTATTGTTTCTATAGTACAGAATAAGCCTGCTAGCTTAGTTGCACTCATGCTTTTGATATTTGAATACAGTGCACTGCTCCTGGATTCGAGCAATACTATTCCTTATGCAAGTTGCATATTTTTTGTTTACTTTTATTATTTGTTTAAATGTGTGTAGGCCTTCACACCTCAATAAAGTCTTTATGGATGCAACTTGTTTAAGAAGGTGTGGTTGTTTATGAAATATTCACTCTGCAGTCACAGGGGGCACATCTCTCTTACATTGCAGTCATCTTTAAATGATGTTTTCAAGTTGCGCAATAACGAATTCTGCAATTTTACTGCAACTGTCTGGGTCATTCATTCTGATTTCTGCACCTCAATACAATTATTGTAATTATTGAGTGCCTGACACTCAATTCTTTGTGAATAGCAACATTTTGTGGGACCATTAAAACCAGGGTTGATAACTATTAATAATACCGTCAAATACTGTGATAATTTCTAAAAATACCGTGACATCAATTTTTGGTCATACCGCCCAGCTCTACTTCGAGAGCAACTGGACATAGTAGGTTTCTTGAAGACGTTTCACCTCTCATGTTGTATACGCAGTACAGTGCAAAGAGGACCTCTACACTGTACAAAAGTATGCAATAACACAGAAGACCCAACTCATCAGGACAGGACTCTGCGGTTCATTTACAGCTGGAAAAGAAGGGACACAGTTTTGTGGATGAAGACGTCCAAATCTTGGCCAGAGAACACAGATGGTTTGAAAGAGGAGTGAAGGAAGCCATCTACATCAACCTGGAGAAACCCTCTCTCAAGACTAAGGGGACTAAGACACAATCTTTCATCCACTTATAAAGTTGTTTTGAATTCTCTGCCCAGAAAATTCTCTTGTGATCAGACCAGGGCTCCATAACAAAGTAGAGAAACAATTGATACCAACACTACCCCCCACTCCTCCATTCACACTTGCAACTCAACACAAGCTCGTCTCGTACAGGGTGTGACACATCACCCTGTAACCCCACCTCCCTCCTATAGCCTTTTGTTCTACAACAACCACCCTTTCACAGGTATGCAGCCTTGTTTGAGGTTAAATACCAGGACTCCCCTGTAGTAGAACTGAAGAAGCCTCGTGGATGAGAGGAGAAACGTCTTCAAGAAACCTACTATGTCCCGTTGCTCTTGAAGTAACTAATTTTACATGTTAGATAGTAATGTTTTTTTAGAATCAAATCAAATAAAATTGACAAAAAATTAATGTGATTCTTTTTATGTTTGGAGCTTACATACATGAAATGCCTTTCTTGCAAATCTGCTAGGACTACCTGGAAACCTATTTTTTAATTTTTTTTTAATAACAGAAATCTCTAAAGAGTGTTACAGTAGGATTCCATCCTTTGCCAACCCTTATTTGAGTGGGTTATCTACTGCCTGCATCCAGCAAAATTGTTCTTTTGAAAATTAGAAATGATGTTGGCAAAGGGTGCAAATCCATTCTTTGCCAACAGCATAATAAAACACATCCAAGCTTCCGTTGGAAATATTGAATATTTACAATTTTTTTATCCAGGCTTTACACAGTACAGGTTTCGAAATGTACAGTACATTAGTCATACAGAGGGCATAAAAGTAACTGTTATTCAGTGTAATTTACACTGCAGCAAATAATTAAAAAGACACCAGCAGTCAATCAAACTCACTAACAACCAAAAAAACAACCTGATTTCTGCAATAGTGCTGTACTTTCCACTGCTTGATCATAATTATAACCAATCTAATTTAATCTAAACACTGCAGTGTGAGCTTTCTTGAAAATAAGGGTTACTCCACTGTCTTATTTAATTAAACATTTCAAAATACCAAATTGTTTGGACAATTTGCTATTTTGAAATTAAATGAGCCGGAGGCTTTAAGTATTGCATTTACTATACTTTATGTGTTATATATGTTTGGTAAATTGACATGTTGTGGTATGTGTGGTACCACAGTGGTATATGTGGTAATTTACTAGATTCCTGCCAACATCTGGCATTACTTATTAATTATCATACAGTCATGCATTCATTTGTTGTCTCCCAAAATATGTTTTTTTCAAAAGATATTAGTAAGCGAGCAGCATTCACAAGGAAAACAATAGAGAAAATAACATATTGTTGAAAATTAATTTTCTTTTTTGTCATAGTATTACTTAATATTGCATAAGTGCTGATATATTGGGAGCCTGATTCAAAGCACCCACAGGGAGAGCTGAGGAACAACCATCATGAACATAAATATGTACAGGCGTGCCACGTACCATACTGTATATAGTGAGAAGATTGTAATAATATGGTCATTTAAAATTGCATTACCCATAATGAAATAAGTCTTCAATTAAGGTAAAATTTTTTGAAAATTTTTACCTTACCAAAAACAATAATCTAAAAAGGTATTTTACTTACGCGTTCAAAGCTACGGAAGCGTATTGCTGCCACACTTAGAAAAAAAAAAAAAATTGGCTCTGTATCACGTTATAACGTGATACTGTCACGTATACTATCACGTTATAACGTGATACGTATCGCGTTATAACGTGATAGTATCATGTTATAACGTGATAAGTTTTACGTTATTTCGTGATAGTATCACGTTATAACGTGATAAGTTTTACGTTATTTCGTGATAGTATCACGTTATAACGTGATAGTATCAGTTATAACGTGATAAGTTTTACGTTATTTCGTGATAGTATCACGTTATAACGTGATAAGTTTTACGTTATTTCGTGATAGCATGACAGAGTCAGATCCGTTCCTCCTTGATGTTATGTCCTGTCGAATAGTTAGAATAAACACACACACGATCAGCGTGAGTTTGTGCAGACATTTAACTGGAACTCCGACTAGAATACAAGAGTACATGGTCACTCCTAGTAAACCTAACACGTGCAATGCATTTTAGATGACACATAACAACACATTCGGTTAGAATGCCATGTGTTTAAAATTCTGTCCGCACACTGACAAAAATCTCAATCAATGAGCTTAGTTATTGTAAAATCTCACCGCCAAGCATCAAAATACTGTAGCATTCTAAATTAATATCATGTTCATTGTTCGTAGAGTTCTATGATTTCCCATAGTCTGTGCATCTGAATGAACGCAGCAGCCAGGGGCGGGGGGAGCAGAGTGGAAGAGAGCCTGAGTGAGAGTGTGAGAGAAGACGCAGCATGTCCATGTGTTCTGTGTATTGGCGTGGTGACAGCTGACAGAGACCAAACTTTGTAATTAAATCTTTGCAATAAATGCGGGATTGTCAATTAATGCCTCGACAAACATTACACGTCCGACTGGACGTTACAAAACAATTTAACTGAACCCTGTAAACAAGCCATATCCGTGGAGAAGGATTTGAGTTTAACATTCGCTTCATACTTGACATTTATCACGAAATAACGTAAAACTTATCACGTTATAACGTGATACTATCAGAAATAACGTAAAACTTATCACGTTATAATGTAAAACTTATCATGTATAACGTGATACTATCACGTTATAACGTGATACTGAGCCAATTTTTTTTTTCTATGTGTGGCAGCAATACGCTTCCGTACAAAGCCCATCTTTCATCGACGTTAATCTTTATTGTGTTCTGTTCTCCAGTCTGTGACAAAATGGCGGACCTTTGAAAAGTAGACGAGTCCTTTGAATGTTCAAGAGGTGAACACGTGTTTACATTTAGGTTAATGATTGGACAACACACACAGTGACGCATGCCAATGGTATGGTTGCATCTGTATTAAGCTCTCTGACTGGTCGTCCGTGAAGGCTGATTGATGATTGGGTGCTTTACCCAATGACGAATACATTGCTAGAATATTCCTCTACTAACATAAACAGGTCAGCCATCTTGTCAAAGGGAGAGAACGCGATAAAGAAGACAGACAAAAGGTGGAATTTGAAAAAAAAAACAAAAAAACAAGGTAATCTTTTTTTCTGCATAAATAAATTGACGTTCATAAATGCTTTTTTATTCACTTGTTAAGTTGACTGTTAATCAGAAACTCAATCTATTTAATTCATAAACAACGTAACAAGTTTAGGGCTGTGGAAGGGGTGGCAGAAGATAACCATTTTAATAATGGTAAATGCTAAACTTGTTTAAATACGTTTTGAGAAAGAATGGATTGAACATTGATAAATAGCTTTTAAAAGTTTTCTGTTGGTATTAATAATAACACAATTTTGTCCAGGCTTTACATATTATAGGTTTTGCACTGTACATGTGTAATACACAGGGTATAAAAGCAACTGGTATTCAGTCCAGTGACTAAACTAATTTGGATAATCCTTTTTTTTTTCTCTGCAGCAAATAATTCAAAAAAGAAGAAATCAATAACAACTAAATAGGCAACCTGATTTCTACAATTGATTTGTGTTTTCTATTGCTTAACCATAGTAATAACCAAGTTTTTTAAACACTGTTGTGTGAGTTTTTTTGAAAATAAGTGTTAATATAGATTTCTGCTTGTTATTACTATGTTGTCCCATTAAATGAAATATTTTGATATGCAATTTTTTTTGGACAATACTGAGGCCTTAGCTATTGCCTTACTATACTTTATGTATCATGTACAGATGCTGAGCAAATACCAGCAGGAACTTGAATATGTACAGGGGTACCACATACCCATAGAGACAGGTCTGTGGGTGCTAGTGAATCTCAAATTCTGTATACAGTGCATGTCCTCCAGGTCAAAATGACGTCTTCAGTAGATCTCCAGTTCAAGCAGCTTATGAGATTTTTTCACACGTTTTATTTTGCTTAAAGAAACAACTAGTCATTTCCCAGAAAATGTGCGAATACCCAAGTTTTTACTCCTTATCTGTCTTCCTGTAGGCTATAAAGGAAATGTGCAAAAGGGGGTTTTGTATGCATTTTTATTTATCCCAATAGGTTTCTTTTGATTTTTTTTCCTTGCAGTCTTTGAGAAGGCCACCTGTCTTGTTTTCTTTACATCTGCTACTGATTGATCTCAGACAGAACTAAAACATACTCACATTCTGTGTTGTGTAAATAACTCTGTGACCTGGAATTCAATTAAAGTTCATTGTCGAGTCATGGTGACCTAAAGACAACCTTTTTAACCTTTTTGTACAGCAAGCATGAGAACGTGGATAATTGCAACAATCAACATTTTCCAATGTTGGGGTCAATGAGTCATAAATTTTAAGATGATAAAAAAATATTGTTAAAGGGAATTTTTTAGGGGGTTTAACACAGTGATGGCTAAATTTGACCCATGGAAAACAGGAGGGCGAACAGTTATTTGGATATTAACATTACTGTGCGTACTTCATTTTAAATAAACAGTATTGATAATAACTCTGTAATCCTTCTTACTTTTCATATTCATGCATTAATACTAAATTCTTTCGTAAATACTGAGATCTTTCGATGATAGCTTTTGCATTCGCTTATACATTATTTATCATATATATATATATGTATATATATATATATATTTATTTATAGAGAGAGAGAGAGTTAATAAGCACCAACAAATAAGATCAACCATCCACCAACATTTACTGTTGAAAGGTCCTATTGTGAACATGCTCCTTCTTTTTGATTTTTCAAAGAAAAGTTACTACAGCCCTTCTGGTTTCAGGTGCTTTATGAGGCTTATCAATGCCAACACTGACTGATACTGAGGCTGTCAGAAACAATGCAGTTACTGTATTTGTTACTGTAATACAGTGATGCTGGATTTCAATAGGTGCCTTTAGGAACCGTAAGTAGACCTTTTGATTTTATAACATTTTAAAACGCTGTCACTTTTTTTAAGATGAAAATGAACATACACAAATATATACAATTGTCGTGTCAGCTCTGATTGCCTTGGTTATTACTTTTGGATATGGAGCTTAGGCAAACTCTTTAAATTCCTCTTTGTCTCCAACCTGGTTGCTCCATCTCTAGTATTATTAAGGTATACGCAGTCCCTCCTCTGAACATGTCCAAACCATTTCTTCTTCTTAATGCTGGCCATTATATTTAAACTAATCACCACCATTAGAAAGTAGGAAAGTAAAATCACCCCATACTCTTAAATGGACACCACTATTTCAGGTACTACCATTTATTTTCTTAGCAATGACAATGGTATTTCAACCAATTAACCCGATAAGTACCTGAACTAGTTCACAGCAGACCAAGTTTTTACTGTGAAGCGAATTTTTCAATTCTAACCAAAATACAAATAAACAGCTATCAATTTTGTGACCACAGTCCTTGAAATCACACTTGAAAGTTGCACATGTCCTCTGCCAGACACAGTTTCTAAATGGTGCCTGACACTAACATTACACATCATAAACTATTTTAGGACCAGGCCTAGAAATTCATATTTTTTCTTGCCAGCCAGCCGGACTAGTTACCTTACAAAGTTACTAGCCCATCAGAAAATCAACTAGCCAAAATGTGTCCAATCTCAGTAAGTTCAACACTGTAAAAATCACACAAAAGACCACAATTGTTCATAGTTAATATGCATTTTATTCTATTTCAAGAATATTATGCTACTGTTATTCAATAAGAAAATTAAAGTAATTTAGAGCACTACAATATAACAATTCAGAGCACCATAATAAAATAAAAAATAATCAGGACATTGCAAAACTTGGCAAATGAGTATTAAATAAAAAGAAATAGAATTGAGCACCAGAATTAAGTCAGCAGGCAGCGCAAAAAATCTTAAGTTAAGGATAATCTTATCCTATACTTGCCTATGTGTTTAAATTATTTCAATATTGTAGTTTAATTACCTTAATTTTTACAGATATCACAATAATCTGATTATGCATTATAATCACAGAAATAAAGCAATTTTCTTATAACGTTTTAAAGCAAATAATTTCAATTACATTAATATATATCATCTTTTATGAAAAAAGAGATAAGGAAATACTTAACAAGAAAGGACTTAAGATATTTTGTGCAAGTGGGCCCTGAATGCCATGTATGCAAAGGAAGGGTCCTGCCAACTTCATGTTACTATAAAAATACATTATATAAAAAGATATTTACTTTTTATTGCTACTACCAATAACAGCTGTACGGGCAGTCTCGGCAGCCACTGCTCGACGGTGATTTTCACTGCCCTGGTGTGCGACGACACTTTCACATTTGAAATTGCCGCTGCCATTTACAAACGCGCATTTCTTCGTCAAATTGCGTTTTTTGTAAAACGCAGAACAGGGGGTACAAAACATTAGTCGGGCAGTCGCATTGTAATGAAGCCAGGGCTGGCCGTGCTCCCATGCAGACTTGTAAAACCTTTGGCCTTTTTCTGTCTCGTATTCCCTGTCAGCAACCCTTTTCTCTTCTTCCGACCTTGGTCGTTTTTTCCCCGTCTCAGGTGGCGGCTTAACTCCTTACAGAAAATTCCAGATTACAAAGATGTTATAACAGTTAGTATAAAGTGTAAACAAATAAAAACGCGTGTTTATATGGACGATAATATGGTCCCAAGTATTGAAATCTGTCATAACACGTGAGAGCATGCGAGACTCAGCGAGATGCGTCATAGACATGTGCAGTGGTATTAAATTGAACGGCACATTTATGATTCGTATTGTATGGCGGTTTGGTTAACGCTGTAACAAACGCTATGTTTCTATTTTCAACATAAAAACGCGTTTTAAGAATATATTTTCAACTAGCCAACCGGGCTGGCTAGTAACTGAATTAACTCGCCAAATGGGAAATTAAGTCGCCACAGGTGACCGGACTGCCGCGAATTTCGAGCCCTGAGGACTTATTGTTCTATTTTTCCCCTGGTCATGGTATTTCAACCATCAACACAGGTAGTATAGCTAAAAGCTATACTACCTGTTCTACTCTTAATAATTTTGGGAACCACTAATAGACCCGAATCTAGTGATCACAGCGGTCTGCTAGGTTTATAGGGCGAGAGTAGGTCCTTGATGTACGGAGGGGCCAGATTATTTAGGGCCTTGTAAGTTAAAAGTAGAACTTTGAAATCAATTCTACTTTTAATTGGGAGCCAGTGCACGGAGGCTAAGATGGGAGTTATGTGGTCCCGTCTTTTGGTTCCAGTCAAAATGCGGGCTGCCGCATTTTGGACCAGTTGAAGGTTCTTTAAGGACCTGAAGGAAATTCCTGATAAAAGAGAATTGCAGTAATCCAGCCTAGAAGTTACAAAGGGATGGATTAGTTTTCTGCATCTTGAGCAATCACAATGAGCAATGCTACAGTGAAAGTCTGTGGCCCGGAGGTGTTGTGGATAGAAAACTGTAATTCTTAATGACTGCAAGGAGCTGCAAGGGGGGGCTAACTTTCTATCACGGGGCGTTTTTATGCTGCTATGTAAAAAAAAAACAACAATGGACTCAGTGAACAACATGGCGGCGGCAGCAGCTGTCTCTCTCTCTCAGACGAGAGCAAAAGAAATCTGTCAAACTTCACGGTTTATCGTCCTGGAGAACCAGACATTCTCTCCCGTTCAAGACGCTGTTTTACTAAACGTGTGGAGTTACTGTAGCCGGGCTACTGTAATGTCAGGACTAATTCTATTTGAAATAAGTATTTCTTGGACATTTTCCAGTGAAACACCGTTCGGTGTCGTCGCTCATTTCATCAAAGAGAAGAGTCGTTTAGATTGTAACAAAGCTGAAAGGTTTTTTCTCTCATTAAAGAGGTCTTTTTACTCTTATATTGCAGCTGTTTCTATCTGTGCCCATTTATATTGACTATTGTTGTTAGGGCTGAAGCCCAGTTTATAATGTTAATCAATGTTTTTGGAAAGTTCTTCTGTCCAACACTAGACATTTCTTGTTGACATTAAATGCTGCACAAAGAATTATAGGACTGTTTCAGACAAAATGGTAAAAAATAAATGTTTCATTTTTCCATAACTTATATTGAAGTAGTTTGTTTAGGTTGTAGACAGTTAATTAAAGAAGTTAGTCTGATTTCTTTTGCTCTTCTCTGTTCTTTACAGTATTTAACTCTTTGGTGTTCTTCACCGTATTTAACTCTGTTAACTCTGGTTTGAAAAACCAAGGCCAGAAGATAAAACCTTAAAAGCAGGTATTGTTGTATAATGTAAGAGTCTGGGAACATTTAACTTTCCCTCTAAATAAATGGTTGAAATGGTTAGAATTGGTTTAAATATCATGGCCTGCCATATAAAAGTCTGAGCCATTCACACTTTTCTTCTAACAATTTTTGTATATAGGTTTTAAAATGCCATGGCCAGCAGTCAAAAACAGAATACTTATTCTCAATGGTGATAAGGTAACGGTGTGCAATGTAAGAGTATGGGGCTATTGTCACTTTCCTTTTCAAGGTCAAGGTCAAGGTCAGCTTTATTGTCAATACCTTTACATGTACAGAACATACAAGGGTATCGAAATTGCGTTCCCCTCTATCCCATGCACAGACAAGACACAACATTACAATACACACAATATTAAAATACAGTTTACAATAAAGTCTGCCATATTGTGGTCTGCAATCAGAATAGTTAGTGCAAAATAGATAGTGGACATTACAGTTGACCAGATGAGTAGAATAGGAGTTTACAGTCATGTCATAATATATACTACCATAAAATAAATAATCGGTAGAAAAAGATGAAAAATAGTGCATTTCATTACATAACATTATATTACAACAGTGGAGGTGATGGTTGTGCAAAGAGGTCACAGGTACAGTACAGATGGTTAAAGTGCAAGAAGAAGTGCAGTAAACAGTTTCACATTAAGGTGCAATGTATGTGTGTTTGTGGGGAAGAGTTCAAGTGGGAGTGATGGGTGTGGGTGGAGAGGGGAGAGAGTTCAACAATCGAACAGCTTGGTGGATGAAGTTGTAGTCAGTCTGGTGGTGCGAGATGAGAGGCTTCTGTAGCGCCTCCCAGAGGGCAGGAGGCTGAACAGACTGTGTGCAGGGTGGGTGTCGTGACTCACAATTGTGATGGCTTTGCGAGTGAGGCGTGTAGTGTATAGGTCCAAAAGTGAAGGAAGTGGTGCACCAATGATCTTCTTAGTTGTGTTCACTATGCGCTGCAAGGCTTTCCTGTTGTAGTCAGTGCAGCTGCCACCCAACACAGTGATACAGCTTTTAATTAATACTGTTGATTTTTTGAAATACCAAGGCAAGTAAACAAAAACCTTATAGCAGGTCCTAAAAAAGGGAATTGTTAGGGGCGTGAAGATTAATTGTTTTGGATCAGTTATCATTCTGTGACCTACACGATCCAAGAGTACCAGTCCAGAAAGACCCCATCGATCGAAAATGCAGTTAAAGGTCCGATGGTTTGGATTGTAGCCTGTGGATTGGTTTCCTTCTCCATGGCCCTGCCAGCAAATTGACATTTGATATTTATATTTTACTACTAACATTTAAACAAAATGTATTAATTTCAAGATTCTTACATTACACACCATTACCTTTTTCAGAACCTAAACTTCTGTATGTATGCTGGCCATGGCATTTTAAACAATCAACACTATAAGTTAATAGGATAATGTAAATATCTCACCAATTTACATCACATGCCCTTACCTACATTATTACCTCATATTCTGTTTTTATCTAGGACAGACAAAAAGATCACTAACCTTTCCTGTGATTGTCAAAAATCACAAATTTTGCAGATCACTCACCTAGCCATTGATTCGTCCAGGATCACTGATCTGGTCGGTGATTGGTCAAAGGTTCAAGACTTGCTTTATGATTGGTCAAACACATGAAGCTGCGTTTTGAGTAGTCAGAAATCAATGACCTGTTTTGTGATGGGTCAAGTACTACATAGTTTACCTGTATTAAACAAAGGTCATTGATCTTGCATGGGATTGGTGAAGGAATATTGGGCTTTCTTTGACTGGTCAAAGATCACTGATCTGGCCTGTGATTGGTCGAGGACCAAAAGCTGTCCTGTAATTAGTACTGATCTGGGCTTATTGGAAATGGACTATTAGATCACAAGGGGTTGGTGTGTAAGGGTGTACAGGATGGTGGTGATCGGCCCTGTGTCTCGAGTGGCTTAGGACGCTGGCAGCAGCCCTGTGTTCTACGGCCACTTGGGGGTATTCTGCGGGTCTGCTTAGGCAGGGCCAGGTGACTCGTCAGGCTGTCGTCCCTTTGGATGTCTGTACCAGATAATGTTACAGAGGTGCACTATGCAACAACACGCATTAGTGACACCTCAGCTTTCTGGCACTTGTTGGGTGTCTGCCCCGCTGCAAATAGCAGATGATGGTACAGATGTACACTATGCAACAATACCCATTAGTGACACCTAATTTTTCTGGCACTTGTTGGTTGACAGAAGTGGATTTAGATGCCCTATGCAGCGGTGTCAAGGATGTATAGCTGGTAGGGGTGTGAAGATTAATCGTTTTGGATCGTAGAGCTGGGCGGTATGACCAAAAATTGATATCACGGTATTTGACGGTTTCGTTTTTTTACGTGGATGTTAACGTGTTAACCACAATTCCTATTGTTTAGAAAATAATTATAGTTAATGGTTATTAACCCTGGTTTTAATGGTCCCACAAAATGTTGCTGTTCACAAAGAATTGAGTGTCAGGCACTCATAATTGTAATGAGGTGCAGAAATCAGAATGAATGACCCAGACAGTTGCAGTAAAATTACAGAATTCGTTATTGCGCAACTTGAAAACATCATTTAAAGATGATGCAATGTAAGAGAGATGTGCCCCCTGTGACTGCAAAGTGAATATTTCAGAAACAACCACACCTTCTTAAACAAGTTGCATCCATACAGACTTTATTGAGGTGTTAAGGCCTACATACATTTAAACAAATAGTAACGGTAAACAAAAAATATGCAACTTGCATAAGTTATTAGTTATGCAAGTTGCATATTTTTTGTTACTATTGTAATAATACTATTGTATTGCTCGAATCCAGGAGCAGTGCACTGTATTCAAATCAAATACATAAGTGCATCTTAAGCTAGCAGGCTTATTCTGTACCATAGAAACAATACACAAGTTTATACGAATAATAAAAAGTAAATTTAAAGGCTGTGGTGCATGTGTTTGGCTAAGTGGAGTGTGATAGAGTTGGTAATATCATTCCACCGTTTGCTTTTCTTGTCATAGATTACCCCTTTACCAAACGCGCCTACCAGGAACGTCTGTGTAGTGTTTTGTGCTGCAGTGCCAACGTTACGCAGAGACTGGGGAGAAGATGCAGATTTTACTTTCATGCAATCTTCGTAGTCCAGGATATGATTGTGGCGGAGGTGGTGAAGCAAATTGCTTATGTTGCTTCCTGCGGCTAAAACAGTAGCTCGATAACCTTTGCATATTATGTGTGTTTGATCCGAGTCAGATTTCTCAAAACTAAAGTACCTCCACACGACAGACACCGTTCCTTTTTTTGGAATGAGTGTGTTATCGTTTTCTCCCTCCATTTTCTACTGCCACCACTATTACCGCTCTCATACACAGTTGGTTTGTTTGGTGCTACACTGTTACTCAGCTTGATCTACCGCTGTGCAACGTTCCACCGTTATGTGTTCCCAACATGTGCGCACACAGTGGTATGAATGCAAAATTCATATCATAAAAATAAAAATTACCGGTAAAAGGGTGCCAACGGTATACCGCCCAGCCCTATTGGATCGGTTATCGATCGGTGACCTACACCAGTGATTTTCAACCCTTTTTGAGCAGCACATTTTTTACGTTTACAAAATCCTGAGGCACACCCCAACCACAATCACATTTTAACACAGTAATTATAATACGTGAAAGCTATTACCAACACTCCAATATAAAAATTTGATTGAACAATTGGAAAATATTACCAACTCCCCTCACATACATTCCCTTCTTAAACTGTTTTAATTTGTCTTATAGTTCTTTGAAGTTTTTGGATTTATTACTATGGCAGACTTCCTGAAGAGAACAGAGGAAGTAAATTAGGTAAATCAATGGTGTTATTTGGGTAACAGTAACCCCAGAATTACAATAATACTGATAATAATAATACAACAGCTCACTATTTACAAACAAGGAGTCTGTGAGTTGGGGAGTTGATTTTTCTTTTGTCGACCACTCATGAAGACCCTACTTCATCTCAGTCAGAATTTTGTCCAGGGCCCTGTTCGTTTCACTTGGGGTGTGTGAACTGTGACATCAGCTGATTTGATTGGAGTTCACACAGATGATATTTACAGTGTTTCTTATTAAAAATCGAAAGTTTGGACGTCATTTGTTTTGTTCAAGAAGGATGGGAAGATAGGTAAAAGCAACGCAATATGACAACTCTATAGAGCAACTATTGAATACATTGGAGGTACAACAAACCTTAGCAGTCCCAGATAAGACGGCAGAATGGGACTGATGACTGGGTACCAATAGCGGTTACGCTGACAGGGCAGGAATGGCCAGTAGTCAGAAGAG
Source organism: Paraplagusia blochii (assembly GCA_016785265.1). Taxonomy (NCBI): domain Eukaryota; kingdom Metazoa; phylum Chordata; class Actinopteri; order Pleuronectiformes; family Cynoglossidae; genus Paraplagusia; species Paraplagusia blochii. The sequence continues at coordinate 46,625 of JAFBJS010003410.1, read as the reverse complement.
TGTACAGGATAAAATTCTCAAGGTTTTTCCAACCGTATTTTGTCAATAATTCAGCAAGGTCCAAGGCAATAAGAGAATCTGTCTACTGGTAAACCTTTTTAAAACTGTAGGAATGTATTTCACTAAAATAAGTAGAGCGTCACCTGATTCTGACATACTTGTTAATGTAGATAAAATTCAAATATTCAATCAGTATAAATATCTTGGGTTAATATAACATTTACAGCTTTCCTTATTTGTCAATATAGGCCATTATGACAAATTATGTTAAAAAAAATCAAGTTAAATCTTTCTTCATGCAAAAAAAAGGAGATGCTGGATGAAGCCAAAAAACATTTTTTAATTGTATAAAAGTGTTTGCAAATTTATTTTTTATTGTATATTTATTGTGTGTATAAATTTTAGGCTTTGGCTAATTCTTTTTTATTTAACCATGTGTAATCATATGTTTATGAAAATCTATTTTCTTCTTTCAAATAAGCTACACTAAAACTAAAAAAGACAAGCAACTGTATAGTGTAGTTATATATATATATATATATAAATATATATACACACACTCCCGGTCAAAAGTTCATTCATTCATCTTCTTCTGCTTGTCCGTTGCGAGGTCGCAGGAGCAGCAAAACGGGAAAATATAGTTTATATACTTCCCCCTTTTTACCCAGGCATCTGTTTCTTTAGGTCTGAATCATGTTGAAAAAATCTCCCTTGGCATAGAGAACATGTTAATTACATAAGAATACTGAAATCCTGAAATCCATTTGTCCAGCCACTCTGTCCACCTGCATATCAAACTCTCTTTCCTGCCTTACCCCCCTGAAAGTCCAATCCCCACAGAACTTGTCAACACCCATTCAGCACCATGGTTCGTTCCGGAACTCCACAAGCACAAAAAAAGCTTCAACAAGTGGAACGTTTTCACTGAAAAACTGGCCTTACAGTCCATTCCCTCGCATACAAAGACCAAATGCAAATCTACAAATCAGCTTTCAACAAAGCACGCACCACTTACTTTTCTGTTATCATCCACTCTGGTTCCCCAAACCTAAGCTCCCTGTTCTCCTACATTAACAATCTTCTCCGTGACTTTCTAAAAGTGCGTATTGCTTTTAGAAAGTGATGTGACTGATTAGTGATGGGTCGGGCAACACTGACTGAATTATGGCGCAGCCCCCAGGAAAAAGAAACGTTTCCGCCATTTTGATCTCATTGGAAAATAAATGTATATCCTTGTTGTTTGTCAAACTTTAACAGTTGTCCTTCCAATTTCTCTGTACCCCGGCCTCATCTGTGCCCTGTGTGAGTGGGTGTTTTTTGCAATTGGCAAAAGTAATTATAATAAAAAAATAAATAAAATAACTTCAAGACGTAGGAGAGACTTCTTTTTATGAATAATAAAAACAGTCCACAACCATCCTTATTCACAACACATTAGCTTTCATTTTCACGTTATGATATATGTTCACATGATGAATGATTGTATCTGAAAATATTAATTATTAAATAAAAATAAATAAATAAATATTCTAAATGTGAATGTCAAAAAAGGACAAAATACATTATTGTATATACTAGGATGTCAAAGTAATGTCAGTTGAGTCTGTCAACAAGGTTGCCTGTAGGGATTTATAAGGTCCAGCAGGTGTCAGTATTCAGTGACACAGTTTCGCCACAGTATCGATACAGTTTTGCAATGTGTCGAAACATTTCACGAAGACTTATTGGCCCATCACTACCTGGCCTCAACCCTGATGATCCCAATAACTACAGACCCATCTCCAACCTCCCATTCCTTTCCAAAACGTCTGGAAAGAGCCGTTGCAACTCAACTTAAGACCCACCTACTCTAAAATAACCTATACAAAACATTCCAATCTGGAAATACTTATTTCTCGGACACGATTAGTCATGACATAGAATACGGCTGGTTCTCCAGGACGTTGAACTCTGTGACGTTTGGATGATTTATTTTGCTCTTCTTTGTTTAAGTCTTTTGCTCTTGTCTGTTCTTTACCATATTTAACTGAGTCTTTGGGAGAGAGAGAGAGACAGCTGCTGCTGCTGTGTTGTTGTCGGATAATCATGTATATAATCTGATATTGAAAATTATGCTCATATCGCCCAATATTTATCGGTGGACGGATATATCAGGCATACCTGCTCAAAGACTAATTGGTTAAAGATTCCAGTGGATTTCTCAAACACGTTTTAACTTATTGGACAAAGATTACTGAATCGGCCTGTCACCTTTCAATGTTTAATGATCCCACCTGGGGGGCCGGGGGCGCTGATGAGCAATGACGCGATAGGACGCTTTCCGATAGCTCGTGCATGGCTGGATAAAAAAATTTATATAATCTGAAATCCTAAAAGCTATCCTGCACAAGTTTGAAATATTTCGATGCAAGTACATCTTTGGCGATGTTGCTATTTACTTGAGCCATGATGAAAGCAAGCAAACAGTCCTCCGGCAAAAGAAAAGAAGGAGCTAATGTTACGGAGCCACAAGAAGCTAACATCTCCATGGCAGGGCAAGCCACAATCCTGGAAGCTATTAACTCACTGCGCACTGAGCTTCAATCTACTAAAACTGAAATATGTCAGACCATTGACAGTCGAATTGTGGCGACGGCTTCTACTATTAGGGGAGAACTTTCTGCCTTCCAATCGGAGATTCAAGCTGATATTATATCCCTGCAATTTGGAGGGACGTTCTAGAACAGGCCTGGGCAATTATTTTGACTCGCGGGCCACAGGTGGTACTAAAATTTGAGTTACAGGCCAGGTGCAAATGCTTTTAGCATCTTCGAGACTATCTATTGGGGAAATGCTGGCTTTGCAGTGAAAAGGCAGAAGGATAACGATAAGTACAAGTTGGACGGGTCAGATGAAATGCCTAATGGGCTGCATCCGGCCCCTGGGCCCACGCCTATTCTAGAAGACAAATTATTTGGATTGTGGGATTGAAAGAAGGCTCTGAAAGAGGTATGGACATTGGAAAATTTGTGACCGGGCTCCTGAAAAACGTGCTATCATTGGAGGATGACATGCTGGTGGACCGTGCACACAGGGTTATGAGAACGAAGGAGACAGCAGGTGATTCAACCCCCCCTCGCACACTTGTTGCGCGACTTCACTACTTTCGGGATGTAACAACTGTGCTTAAACGATCGGCAGAGGCGAAGGAGTTCTCCTTCAAAGGACAGCACATTCGTATATTCCCTGACATCACTCCCGAGGTAGCAAAGTGCAGAGCCAGAGAACTTCTACGAGATCAACCTGGAATTCGATAAGGATTGCTATACCCGGCGAAGCTGAGAGTGACTTGTAATGGTACAGAGACTGTTTATACAGGTGCCAGCAAAGCCTGTGAGTTTGTAGAGCGCCACTTTGGAAGCACGACCAGCAGACATCAACATGCTGATGATGAAAACCAGGGTGGTGGGAGAGAATAACTGTCCTTCTTACGGCTGGCGTTGATATCCTGAGGACATGGTGACTACAAGTATAGTTTTTTTGCTGCCTTATACTATGCTATATTTTGATGTGGAGCTATTTTACTTCTTAATAGAAGTGCTAGGTTAGGGAAGTGTTAGTAATGCTGTGTTTGTTTCTGAAATTATTGTTTTTTGTTCTTTTTGTTCTTTGATGTAACTTCCTTAGAGGCGACGCGCCTTAGTATGAGGTTTCCCTTAGTATAGGCCAGACATTGAGTTCATGGGGTGCGTGCGATAGGGTCTTCCTTGGAAAACAATTGGACACTCCACCTTGGTTTATGAGGCTAAACATATTCTGCTTTGTCTTAGAATTGCACAAGATAATGTGACACTCTGGGAGAGGGGGAGACAAATTAATGTAGTTACTTGGAATGTTAAAGGTCTAGGAGAAGTAAAAAGGAGTAAAGTTTAGTACATTTGAAAACACTATCTAGTGATATAATATTTCTGCAAGAATCACATCTGAACAGAAATGAATATATTTAAATTGCGATGTAGATAGATCAGCCAAATTTATCATTTAACTTGTGCAGTAAGAGCTAGAGGCATAGCTATTTTATTTAAGAAAGGCAGTCCATTCAGCCACAAAACTACTATTGCTGATAAGGATGGTAGATTTCTTATAGTAATAGGTGAATTGTATCCGCTCCCAATCACTCTTATCAATATATCAATGTAGACTCACTGTCCCTTTTCAGACATGTCTTTGCTCAGATTCCTGATATCTCCCCATATTCAAACACCTATACACATATATACATACATATATGTCCAAACAGTATGTTGGTTATTCACATACATATACACACAACATGAATACAGATGTTACCTAAGCCAACGCATATCCATTACATGAGTGTACCCACACACACATATATATATATATATATATATATATATATATATATATATACATAGATGTATACTCACATGCATCTACACATACAGCTAAAATAACCCGTGCATTGTGCGATGTGCGGCACATATGGTGTACAAATACATTTAGAATACGGTGTAGAAGGTACAGAATCGCATCCTCCACGCCGACCTCCGCTCTGTACGCAAACTACAGTTGGTCTTGGGCATGTTGCACCTCTGGCCTGAGGTGGTTCAGGAAGAGCCGCTCCAGGGTCTTCATCAGGTGAGAGGCCAGTGCTACTGGCCGGAAGTCGTTCAGCTCGCTGGGTTCTTTTTGGGAACAGAAACAATGCAGGATGTCTTACAGATGGTTGGCACTCTCCCCAGCCGAAGACTCAGGTTGTACACCCGTTGTAGTGGTGGAGGAGTCGTGGACGCACCTTGTCCGGGCCTGCTGCCTTTCGGGACCGAAGCTTCCTCAGTTCTCGCCTCACCTGATCAGCTGTAATGACAGGAAAATGTGATGAGAGTGGTTGAGATGTGGTGGGTGGGGGGAGGAACGAGGGGGAGTGTGGAGGTGAGAAAGGAAAAGGGGAGTGGGGAGGGGAGAAAGGAAAAGAGGGGAGGGGGGATATGACAGGAGAGCGGGGCGGTGGAGGGAGAGAGAGGTGGAGGGGGAAAGAGGTGAGATAGGGAAAGTCAGGGGTAAAGAAGGAGAGGAGGGGGGAGGGGGGATTGGATTGTTGTTGTGTAGGTGTTGGCGAGTTCCAGTTGTGCAGCCTGGTGGTGAAGATGATAATGATGATGATACTGGCAGAGGTGGGGGGAGGTGTGACGAGGATGGGCCTGGATGGTCAGTCACTACTGGAGGGGGTAGGGAGACTGCAGTGAGAGCGTGGACGATGGGGGGCTGGTGTGATTGAACCGGTTGAAGAAGTTGTTCAACCCACTTTGGAAGTTTTTCAGGTTATAGGATAAACTGTTCGAAAAGTGAATTAATGCCATTGAAAGATAATGATATTTCAGCCTTGCAGAGGTTCCCCTTTAAGATATCACCGCAAGAATTTACATACTTAGGGATCAGAGTCACAAGGGACTTCCAGTTGCTTTTTAAGTACAACTTTCCTCCACTAATGTCTAAGCTACAGAATAATATTGAATTTTGGAAATCACTGCCCATTTCATTAGCAGGAAGAGTTATAGTGATAAAAATGGTCTTTCTCCCGCAAATTCTATATCTGTTTCAAAATATTCCAATTTTTCTCCCTAAGAAATTCTTAAAAAAAACTGGATGCACTTATTAAACCATTTTGTTGGTCTACAAAACACCTAGATTAAAAAAAGCCCATTCTTTGCAAACTGAAGTCAGAAGGTGGCATGGGCCTCCCAGATTTTTTTTATATTATCAAGCTTGTGCTCTTTGCATTATAATAATGTGGCTGGATCTCACTTTTACAGACCCAACCTGGATTGCTATGGAAAGAGCACGTGCCATATGATATAGGCACATTGGTGCTAGCACCAATAAAAATGCAGAAGGAGTGCTACAGCCATAATTGTCTACAATGCCATTCGTATAAGGCAGCAAATAAAGTCTATGTTTAACACTAAGTCACTGTCATTTCAGCTACCTATAGCTAGAAACCCATCTTTCACTCCTTCTTGTATGGATTCTGCTTTCTCACAATGGAGAGAGCTGGGCATTTGGAACATTAGGGACCTTTTCTTGAATGAAAACTTTGCCTCTTTTGCTCAGCTTCAAAATCAATATGGTCTAAATACAAATAATTTTTTTAGATCTACAGATGAGGGACTATGTAAGGACACATGTGCCCAAACTGAATGATGCAGTACCCACAACTTTGGATGTGTTCACTGTGTTCACATTTAATTTCCACACTGTACTCTGCTTTATTACATAAGTCTTTACCTACCAATCTAATCTACTCAGGGGATTAAAACTCTCTGGGGAAAAGAGTTTGGGGAGGAAATAACAGATGAACTTTGGGAAGATGCTTTGGAGAACATACATAAGTGTTCTGTTACACAAGACACCGCCTTATTCAGTTCAAGGTAAACAGACTGCACCTTGCAAAAAAAAAAATACACAGATTGTTCCCAGACGTTTCTCCACTATGTGATAAATGTAAGGTAGATGAGGCCTCACTCCTTCATAGCTACTTTACTTCATAGCTGATGCCATTGTGGTCCCAGATATTTCTCTCAATATCTGACATGCTAGAAACCTCAATAAAACCGGATGCAATTCTAGTAACTTTAGGAGTTTCGGATAAGTTTAACTCACTTCCTAGACCTCAACAGATATTATAATCATATATGTAAATAACAGTAAAAAAATTAATTTTACAGTTTTGCAAGAAGAGCAAGTCCCCTTCTGCTAAAATGTGGCTTGAAGAAATGACCGACTACCACGCCTAGAAAGGATACGAAACTTGCTATCAGACAGACTTAAACAATTTGAAAAGATATGCTAGCCCTCTTCCAACATATCCAGTGATTAAGTTGTGCAATTCACAATATGTATGTAACTTATTTGCCTCAACAGTTACATACTCAGGAAGTCCCAGGGAGATTGTGTGTGGGGGTGTAGGGTGGAATGAGGGTTTAATTGTTGTTCACTTTGTTTGTATATAACTTAAAAACAAAATAAATGAATGTATATGAATGTTTAAGATGCCATTTTAAATAAAAAAGATTTGTAATAATGAACCCACCTATAATTGGTCAAAGATGTTGGGGCTTGTTTGGGATTGGCCAATGACTACTGACCTGGCCTGTGATTCATCAATCAACTGAATTCAACAATTACTGATTTGACCTGTACCGAACTGATATGGCCGGATATTGGCCAAAGATCACTGACCTAGTCTTATGATTGGTTCAAGGTCACTAACTTGGCCTCTGATTGGTAAAAGGTCAGTGAACTGGCCAGTGATTGTTTGGAGAATCCAGACCTGCTTTGTGACCTTTTTACTGGTCAGAGCTCACTGATCTAGCTTGTGATTTTTCAAGTACTATATGTGTCGCCAAGGATTCGTCAAAGGTCATTGATATGGCCTGTGATTGCGACGGATTACGGGGCTGTGATTGACCAAAGGTCACCAATCTGCACTATTATTGATCATTGACTAGGATCTCTCCCCCAAATAGTGAAAGATCAAAGACCTTGCCTGTGATTGGTCAGCCACTTTATATTAGATTAGTCAAAGATCACAAATTTTGCCTGTGATTGGTGAAAGACACAAGCCAGTATTTTTTAGTGCTAGTCCCAAGCCCAGGGACTAGCACTAAAAAAGGGTTGTGGTGAGGGTTGCGTCAGGAAGGGCATCCGGCAAAAAATTTGCCAAATTATACTGATGGTCCAAGACAAAGAAGAAGAGTAGGAAGATTGAAAAGAGGAAGGTTAGAAGTGTTGGTCTGAAAGTGGGAACCCTGAATGTAAAAACAATTTCAGGGAAAGGTAGGGAGCTAGCTGACCTGATCAAGAGAAAAAGAGTGGATGTGCTATGTAAGGCAGTCGGTGCCGATGATATACCAGTGGAGGTATGGAAATGCTTGGGGAAGAAGCTTACTCGGCTTTTCAATAGAATTTTGGAGACAGACAAGATGCCTGATGAGTGGAGGAAAAGTGTTCTTGTGCTAATTTACAAGAGGAGTGATGTACAGAGTTGTAGCAATTACAGGATAAAGTTGGTGAACCATAACATGAAGATTTGGGAAAGAGTAGTTGAGGCTAGGTTGAGGAAAGAGCTACAGATATGCAAACAACAGTATGGTTTTATGCCAAGAAAGAGTACCACAGATGCAATATTTGCCTTGAGGATGGTAATGGAGAAGAGAGGGCTGGATGATGATTGTGAGCTACATGAAGTTCATCTCCACTGTGTTGTGTGTTGAAAATAACATCAGCTCAGGGGCCACTGTTAAAACTAATCATTATTTTTGATGTTTTATTCTCATAACACAAGAATTCCATCAAAATGCTATAGTTAGTTAAACTCTATTAATTTTACTCATTTAATAAATATGAATATCAATAAATGTTAATTTGTTTTATTTTAATAATTGCAGGCTGTGTTTAACTGCAGGGTATTGTACTTTGTGGCTCAGATAAGGGGGAAAAAGGAGAGTTGCCTATTAGTGAGGTTTGAAGAGGACTGTATTTTATTTTCATACTAAGGTCTGAAATTACAGGAGGCCTTTAATTCCCACCCCATTTTGTTTTTGTTTTTTTTTATTGAAAACTCAAAATAAAAAATAACACCAAATATTGTACAGCAGTGGTCACATGGTGTATCATTCTCTCCAGGATGTGCTTCAAGGAAAAAAAAAAAACATTCGTTCTCATATTGCTTATTTATTTTAATAATAGGTAATATAGTTAATATACTGAGAGCCTATGTTGCCTTCATATTAGTTTTATATAAGGCTTTTATTTTTTTGCAGCTCCAGGCAGGTATGATTTCTGTGTTTTTGGGCCAATATGGCTCTTTGAACATTTTGGGTTGCTGACCCCTGCCTTAACCACTAGGCCGATGTTTAATATTTCCATAAGTGTGCTATTTTGTAATGTGTTTATTGAATTTATTCCATTACCATGACCAAGTGCACTCTCGGTCAGCTCAAAGCATTTAAGAAGTCATTGCCCGTCGGATAGCCTGGAAATCATCAATCTGTCAAGAACAAAAATTTTTAAGTGACGTATAACCGATTTTGTGCAACAATCACTTTTAAATTATTTTGAACAATTTGTATGCAAATGTAAAAATAATGTTTTTAAATTGTGATGTGGGTCAAAATATGCTTGGTTGGACAATTATGATTTTTTTTATCTAATTTTCATTTAAGATTTTTCATCGGAAAGTTACAGCTTTGTGTGTAATTGCATGTCAAAAATAAGCACCTGTGGCTCTGAAACACGAAGGTGACTACGCTTAAATTCCATCAGTAACCACAAACTAATGTTTTATATTGTTGTGAGTATATTGTTGCGTGCTGGGTTTATTAAATTTATTTTTTTAGCAATACAATCACTCTCTGGAGCAATACAAACTGGACCAACGCCAGTTGTAGAACTGCTACCCAAAGTACAATCTTTGCCGGCTTACAACAGTGACAAAAGCAGCTGTTGCTTTGTGGCTATCCTGAATCTCATGAATCTGCCAAAAACTATTTTTTCTAAGTGATGACCTTTTTGTGCAACAATCACTTTTAGACTATTTCCTCATCAATTTTTGCAATTTAAAAGTGTTGTTAGAAAAACATAACAGTGTCAAAAATGAACCTCTCTCAGTCTCAGTCAGAAAAACATGATTCTGACAACACATCAGCTCAAAGTAATTTTCTATGATTTCATTTTATGGTGAAACATAAAATGGAAACAGCTGCTTGTCACTGCAAGCTGGCAAAGAATGCACTTGGGGCGGAGGTTGTTCTTGCACTGCTCCATAGAGTTATTGGATGCCTGATAAGTTAATGAAATCAGTAAGCCCAGCCAACATTACTATACACACAGTATATAAAATATTAGTTTGTGATAGCACACACTGTGCTGTGCTAAGTGTAGTGTTTATAATAGCCTCAGACATTAATTTCTGATATCAAATATTAAATTCACAGGAATTTGGAACTTTTTCCAAAAACAAATATCAGAAAAAACCTTTAATGTCACAATCAGTCGAAGTTGATTATATCTCAGCCAAAGAAGCACATTTTGACATCTGGCACAATATATAAGAGAAAGGTATATTTACTTATTAGCTGATGTTTTGTCGGATTCATGCATGTCTTGTCTTGTCATGCTTGTCATAAAAATGCGCTTAAGCTGATGTTTTGACAGAATCATGTTTTTGACAAAGATATTATTATTTACTACATTGTTACTTTTTTCTAACAATATTCTTAAAATATCAAAAAATGGTGAAAAAAAAGCTAAAGAAGTAGCGGCAGTTGTCGTTGAGGCATTGGTTCCGGTTGCACTGTTCCTTAGAGTTCTGGTGTGCCTAATAAGCTAATGAAATAAGTAAGCCCAGCGCACATTACTATACACACAGTATATAAAATATTAGTTTCTGATAGCACACACTGTGCTTGATTGATTTCTAAGTGGTTGGTTTCGTTTCTAATACTTTGGTTGATAGGACACCAACCTGCAACATTTCCAAAAATAATTATTAGAAAATACATTTAAAGTCAAAATCAGCAAATTTGATCATATTGCGGCCTTAGAAGCACATATTTACACCTGGTACATTATAAAAGACAGAAAGGAAGAATTACCCTTCAGCCAATGTTATCCTGCTTATTATGTCTTGTTTGACTAAAAAACAATCATTTGACATCGTTAATTTTTTTCCAACAATACTTTTAAAATTTGCAAAAAATTATGAAAGAAAAGCTAAAAAATAATTTTCGCTCAAATGGTAAAAAAAGTCAGAGATATTAAGGTTTTACAAATTCATGAGATTAAGGTTGGAAGATTTGAAACAGCTAATTTTCATTGATTTAAGCCGACAAAAGGTGAACTTGGGGTAGCAGTTGTCCTTGAGGCATCCCGGCTGCACTGCTCCCTAGAGTTATTGTATGCCTGATAAGTTAATGAAATCTTCAAGCCCAGCACACATTACTATACACACAGTATATAAAATATTAGTTTTTGGCAACACACACTGTGCTGTGGTAAGTGTAGTGTTTATGACAGCCTCAGACTTTCATTTCTGATATATTGGTTAAATTCACAGGAATTTGGAACATTTTCCAAAAATAAATATCAGAAAAAACCTTTGTTAGGAAAATTCTATTGTATTTGCTTACTATGTTATTTTCATATTAAATTTGTGCTTTGCCCTGCTTTGTAACCTTTATAGAAGAAAGAACTGAAAGATGAACACATGGTCACTAATTTCTTAACAGGATGTTTTGCTGTCTGCTGAAAGGTCAAAAGTGTATATGTGGGGTGACAGACATGGTCCTGTCTCGTTTGTCACATGTGTATGTATGCAACAAGACTGTAAAAAAATGTGTGCACCAAAGGTGTTCTTTGGTGCAGTCCTGTATGTAATCATTGCACTGTACCCCTTCTGCAATTAAATCAATTGACTTGAGTTTTGACTCTTAGCCTTTTGTGTGTTAGGAAGCTTGGGTATGAACTAACAGCTATCTTTGACAGTCCTTTTACAGAAAAGTTTCCTGACATATCTTGGTCCTTGGAGCCAGATCGACAACATCCAAGACATCGTTGGAAGACCTGGGAGATCATCGCAAAAAAGTCCATGCATGGCCTGAGAACAACCACTCAGCATTGAACACCCGCCTTGAGGGTTCGGTGGTCTCCCAGGATCCAGCAGTGCCTGGTGATGTCGATCCCAGGGTAGAGAACAGAATTACTGCGCATATTGATGTGAGTATAGTACACGGAAAGCGGATGAATGTACAAATAAGTGAGACTTGTTTTGGTTACCCAGCCCAGACTACTATGGGAATGAGAGTTTGCATGTCTATCTCAAAAATGCTAAAAAAAGAAAGAAATATATTGAATCTGTCAAAGCCCTGTCTACTCCACAGAATCCAGAGCACGATCCAAGTTGGTGACCTGGTGTTCCTAAAAGCTGTCCATAGAACGAAGTGGTCTGACCCGAGGTGGAAGGGTCCCTACAAGGTTCTACTGGCAACCCCAACAGCGGTCCGCATTGCTGAACGACCTTCCTGGATACATGTGAGCCATTGTAAACTCTTGAGAAGTGAGGAGGCTGCTATACAGAAACACACTGGTGAAAAAGACCGGCTACAAAGGGAGCATACGCCATAGGTGTATGCAAAAGACGAGACACTGCCCAAACCCGGTGAAAAAACCAGCAGGTGGACGCCTCAGAGCCCGTGGTGTTCACCCCCCAGTGTGTAAACATGGCACCTTGGCATCCCTTCCGACATCCAAGATTGTGCGGACTCAGAGGAACACTATGTTTACTAACTTTGATTTCTTTGATTGTTGTTCTACCCATTCTGTGCCGGGAGTTTCAGGCTCAGAGAGATTCCAATGATAACGACTCTACTATTGATGAGATCATTCCAACTCTACTATCCAGACTAAAAAGGGAGTTGGAAAGTATTGATGATCACGGTGACAACCATTGGTTCCAGGTAGCAAACATGACTGCAAACTCTTACAACCAAACTGATTGTTATGTTTGTTCTTATGTACCATATCACGCAAGCCATAATCCTACACTTGCTCCACGGCCAATAACCATGCTAGAAACTATAACTTTGCTGATTATGACGGACAGCAAGACTAGTAGAAAGAAATTAAAAAAGCTTTTCCCGAATCTTACTGACCCTACAATTCCCAAATTCTCATCATGGCGCAACCCTAACGTATATTCTAATAAAACAAATTCTACAAACATAGAAGGATTTGTCTATTACACGCTGGCCACAAAAAGCTATTTTTTTGTTATAAAAAGGAGTTGTGCAAAACCCAATGAGATAAAGGGACATGGTGCCTCTAGGAAACCTTCTGTGACTAAGTTCTTAGGTACATCCGAATGTGTTGATGTATTTCCTATAGCACGCGATTACACTGATGAATGTTTTACACATTGGATGCACAATGCTACTCAATTCTGGCCGTGCCCAACGGATGTGGTCACTCTAAATTTTACTGCAATTGGAGAACGATCTGGAGTAAAAAATTGGAAATCAATACAAGCCCTTACAATGGCAGCCCCAGGGACCCTTGGAAGTCCATGCCCCCCAGATTATGTGTGGCATTGTGGATCAAAAACTTACTTATGGTTACCTGAAGAATGGTGTGGAACGTGTTATTTGGCTAAGATAGTTCCTGCTTATGCAGTAATTCCCAAGGATAATCTGAAAACTAGTAAGCAAATTGCTGATGTCCATCGTGCTAAACGAGAATCTGCTGTTAAATCTCCTCCCCTTATTAGTGATGCCTGGGGAAGGATCATGACTATTATTCCATTTATAGGTGTTGCATATTTAGGACATAGGACAATGAAGTGTATTGGACCCTTGAAAATATAACTGCTACTTTGTTGCATTTGGCTGAATTTATGAAAAATGATCCTGAAAAACGTGATATGAGAACCATGATTTTGCAGAATCGAATGGCTTCGGATTTCCTTCTAGCTGAACGTGGAGGGGTTTGTGCACTTGTTGGTGACTATTGTTGTACATTTATTCCTGATTCCTCTGACAATCTTACTAAAATAATAAATGGAGTACAGGCTTTACAAAAACACCTGGCTGCTCAGAAAGGTGATTTGAAAGGGAACCATAGAGGGAGAGTAGAGGGAACCATAACGTCATGGCTGACCTCTGGGCCATGGTGGAATATCCTTTTGAAAGTGCTTACTCCTGTGTTGATTGTATTGTTGTTGTTTTGCTTGTTTACCACTTGTGTAATTCCTTGCATTTAATCAATGATTACCAATATGATATCTACTAAACTGATGTATGTACAAGCATTATACCAGTATGCTTATGATCCTGTTCGTACAGCTGGAATTGACGAGAACACTTCAGCTGTTTGAGTGTTCAACTGTTTTATGGTTCCGAAATGATGTCTATGCTGAAAATCAGTTTGAAGTTGCATATGACTGATGTGAGAAGATGTTCTGTAATTCAGCCCAAATTAATGATGATAAACAGCAGGGAATGTTAGGAAAATTCTATTGTATTTGCTTATTATAATAACTTATGTTATTTTCATATTAAATTTGTGCTTTGCCCTGCTTTGTAACCTTTATAGAAGAAAGAACTGAAAGATGAACACATGGTCACTAATTTCTTAACAGGATGTTTTGCTGTCTGCTGAAAGGTCAAAAGTGTATATGTGGGGTGACAGACATGGTCCTGTAGTGGAAAAGTTTTATGCTCACATGCTCAAACTCTGTGTACGTGACGTACGTGACAAAGAAACCATTGTCTATTATCTTCGAAACCAGCAGTTGCAGGTGCACTATATCTAAAACTGACATGTTCCTGTTGCTGGGCAGAATCAAGGCACCATTGTAACAGACAGGTCCTTGTATGGAGAATGAAGGTCATTTGGGAAGTCTGTGAAGACAGTATAACATAGAAATGTTTTTCTGTATCAGGAGGGAATTCGCGGGATCATCTCATCATCGCGGACCTCATCTGTATCTCCTATGCTAGAATAAAGATTTTGCTTACACCAACTCTTCGATTCAAGAAGCTTTATTGCAGATAAGAATTTCCAACAAAGTGTTATGTAGTTAAAGAACCAGTGAACCAGTCCACTAGGAGAATTTCCACAACAGTCCTGTCTCGTTTCGATATTATAAAAAAGGAACAACTGTTTAGCAGTGGAAAAACCCAAAAACTCAGTAGGCGTAACTGTCACATGTGTATGTATCCAACAAGACTGTAAAAAAATGTGTGCACCAAAGGGGTTCTTTGGTGCAGCTCTGGATGTAATCATTGCACTGTACCCGCTTCTGCAATTAAATCAATTGACTTGAGTTTTGGCTCTTAGCCTTTTGTGTGTTAGGAAGCTTTGGGTATGAACTAACAACTATCTTTGACAGTCCTTTTACAGAAAAGTTTCCTGACAATCTTCAATATCACAATCAGCCAAGTTGATTAAATCACAGACTCAGAAGCACATTTAGACATTTGGCACAATATATAAGAGAAAGGTATGTTTACTCATCAGTTGATATTTTGTTGGAATCATGCATGTCTTGTCATGCTTGTCATAAAATTACTCTTAAGCAGATGTTTTGACCAAATGATGCTTTTCTGACTAAAAATTATTTATTTACTACATCGTTACTTTTTTCTAACATTGCTTTTAAAATTGCAAAAAAAAGATGAAAAAAAAGCTAAAAATGTAGCTGCAGTTGTCGTTGAGGCATTCACTTAGGCACTGTATGCCTAAGTGAATGAAATCAGTAAGCCCGGCGCACATTACTATACACACAGTATATAAAATATTAGTTTTTGGTAACACACACTGTGGTGTGGTAAGTGTAGTGTTTATGACAGCCTCAGACATTCATTTCTGATATATTGGTTCAATTCACAGGAATTTGGAGCATTTGGCAAAAATAAATATCAGAAAAAACCTTTAATGTCACAATCAGCCAAATTTGATTATATCTCAACCTAAGAAGCACATTTTGACATCTGGCACAATAAATATAAGAAAAAGGTTTATTTACTCATCAGCTGATGTATTGTCTGAATCATCATTTCTTGTCTTGTCATGCTTGTCATAAAATTACTCTTTAGCTGATGTTTTGACCACATCATGCTTTTTTGACTAAGAAATAATGATTTACTAGTAAGCCCATTTTCAGTAAGCCCATCGCACATCATTATACACACAGTATATAAAATATTAGTTTGTGATAGCACACACTGTACTTGATTGATTTCTAAGTGGTTAGTTTTGTTCAACAGCTTTAGACCCTCGATTCTAATACTTTGGTTGATAGGACCCCAACCTGCAACCTTTCCAAAAATAATTATTAGAAAAAAACATTTAAAGTATAAATCAGCAAATGTGATCATATAAGATCACACTTAGTCAAATGTGCCTAAGAAGCACATTTTGTCACCTGGTACATTATAAAAGACAGAAAGGAAGAATTACCCTTCAGCTGATGTTATCCTGTTTGTCATGCCTTGTTATGCTTGTCATAAAGATACCTTTATGCTGATGTTTTTACTGAATCATGCTTGTCTGACTAAAAAACAATCATTTGACATTGTTACTGTTTTCTAACAATACTTTTAAAATTGCAAAAAATTATGAAAAAAAAGCTAAAAATTTTCGCTGAAATGGTAAAAAAACTCAGAGATATTAAGGTTTTACAGATTAATGAGATTAAGTTTGGCCGAGAAGAAACAGCTATTTGTACGGAAGCGTATTGCTGCCACACTTAGAAAAAAAAAATTGGCTCAGTATCACGTTATAACGTGATACTATCACGTTATAACGTGATAAGTTTCACGTTATAACGTGATACGTATCACGTTATAACGCGATACTATCACGTTATAACATGATAAGTTTTACGTTATTTCGTGATACTATCACGTTATAACGTGATAAGTTTTACGTTATTTTGTGATACTATCACGTTATAACTTGATAAGTTTTACGTTATTTCGTGATACTATCACGTTATAACGTGATACGTTTTACGTTATTTCATGATAGTATCATGCCATAGATGTTACGTGAGTACGTGAGTACCTGATAGTTGTTACGTGAGTACGTGCATTTTACGTGTGTTCGTACAAAGGACAGCGTTGAAAATTCAAAAGTTCCCTTAAGTTCCCTCAAGTTCTCTACAATACTTCCGTGCTGTACCGTGCACAATCGACATGGCTGAAAATATGGATTCTCCGCTGACGCGATTTCTTCGCCTTCGTGGTGTTCCAGAAGATTGTCTTCTTCGCCTGGAGCAAGATCATGTAAGTATATTATATGCTGCACACGGAGCTTGCAACACCAATTACACTTAATTACAAACTAAGTGAATTAATTGCAGAAACTCTATCTAACTACATGTTCTAATACACAAATAGTTACATTCGTGAGTGAAAGGTGAAAATGCAATAAGTTTGAGACACCTTGGCTAGGGATGTGCACCATTTAATTGATTTATTAGTTCTCATGGATTAATGTGTATTTACTGTATTGATGTTATGGCACTTGGCATTCAGCAAATGTGTGGTAAGAAAACATAATAATGTCAAAACATGAATACAAATTAAAAGTAATAAAATTAATTTAAAAACAATAAATTAATAATAAAAACAATAAAACAGTTCAACTCCAGTTCCTAGTTGGTAAGGGTGCTGTAGATGCACAACCTCCTACTCCTTATTTGCCTTACCTGTGTTTGTCCTACCTGTACCTCTCTATAATAATGTATTGTCTTGAGTTCACAATTATTATGTCTGTCTCAACAGATTGATGCCTCAGTCATTGACTTTATGGATGATGACACTTTGGCAAGCTACATTCCAGTTTATGGAGACAGGATTGCAGCAAGACGCTTCTGTTTGCAACATAATCGCGAAAGTACAAAAGAATCAACAAAAGCTTCCTTGCTTGAAAAACTGAAAAAAAGGATGGGCATTGGTGGGAATGACAATGACAATAATAACCAGGAGACTTCTACAACTAAACAGAAAAGAAATGATGGAAGACACAACAAATGGGCAGAAAAGGCAACAAGAAAAATTGAGCTCGGGTGGATCCATGAAGGTAAACAAGTTCGAAAACGCAGAGGGGGAGGGACAAGAACACTTGATGTCCCCAAGGATTCAACGAAAACATATTAGAGTATGCCAAAGATATCTTCTTCCCAAAAGGAATAAATAAATTAGGAAAATTTGAAGAATTTAGTCATGACATATTAGACTATCAGGAGGAAGCTGTTTTTGATGAAGCTGTTACGGTTGGAGAATTGTACACAATCCTCAAAATGGGAATTTTGAGATTCTATCTATGCACTAAGGCCCCAGAAGTTAAGGCTAATGAAGAAGGTGATGGGGGGAATCAAATGTAAACAGTGATTCACAGTATGACAACCAGAGGAAGATGAGCAGCCTCTACTGCTAGATACATCTGAGGTTACGTTTGGCCCCTATTTTGGAGAACCCATGGCTAGCCAAATAGATGATACTTTAATTTTTCAACCTGGACTGGAGATTGATGACGACCTTTTTATCACATCAGTCCTCACTCCCGCAACAACCTCTTTATCCAGTACTGAAGACACAGCATCTATAAGTGACAACAGACCTAGTACAAATGTTGAAAATGGCAACATGCCTTCCCCAAACGGCACAAGAAATGCTTCTCCAGATTCAGCACCTACAGGTTCTCCAGCTTCATGCATCACTATAAAAGTTCATAGAGTAAATTTGTTAGAGGAGATGATAGAGCATTTCAAAAATATAGCACTTCACAATAATAAACTTAGATACATTTATATAGATGAAATAGGAGCTGATGTAGATGGTGTTTCAAGGGACGTGTATGCTGCCTTTTGGACAGAGCTACTGGACCATACAGCAGAAGGGGAAGATCACAGGGTTCCATGTCTGTGTCCTAAGTGGCAAGAGGAAGAGTGGAAGTCCATTGGCCGAATTCTACTTAAGGGATTTCAGGACCATGGATATTTTCCCTGTCGCCTTTCCCCTGCCTTTACAGTGGCACTTATTTTTGGTGAAAAAGAAGTCTCAGATGATGTGCTTTTTGAGAGTCTTCTTTTATATATAAGTTATTCAGACAGGAATCTCATCACCACTGCCTTAAAGGAGGATCTTTCAGAGGATGAAAGAGAAGACTTGATTGACCTTTTGGATCGTTTAGATGTAACAACACTTCCAACACGGGAGAATTTAAAGCACATCCTTCTGAAAGTGGCACATAAGCAGTTGATTCAAAAGCCAAGATATGCATCAGAAAAGATGTCATTTATTGTTGGATCATCTCTGAAAAAAGCTTTTGTGAACCCCAAAGATGTTATGCGAATGTATGAGGACAAAAAAACAACAATTAGAAAGCTTTTGAAATTATTAGATGCCGCCCCGTCAAGTCAAGCAGAGAACCAGAGTTTTCGTTTCTTGCAGCAGTACATACGAGGCCTGGATGATGCAGGTCTCAGAAGGATGTTAAGATTTTTCACAGGGTCAGATGTTATCTGTGTAAATAGGATTGAGGTAATGTTCACAGCAATAGATGGTCTTGCAAGACGACCTGTAGTCCATACCTGTGGTCCAGTTCTGGAACTGCCATGGACATACACTTCCTATCCAGAGCTACGTGCTGAATTTGATAGTGTACTGATTGCCAAAGAATCGTACAATTTCAGCCTGGCTTAGGTTTGTTTGTTATACAGTATACTTATTTCATGTATTGTTCTTTTCTCTGCTGCAAGTTCGCATATTTTTTAAAGATGTTAGACCAGTGTTTTATCAGTCTTGATTAAAAAAAGTTACTGTAGTTCTTACAGAGGACAGCTCAAGGCCTGACCATTTTCTAGACATTTACCTGTTTATGACTTTTCTCAAATGTTCCCCAATACATGCTATTCAGATCATTTCATTGTTACGTGAAAGAGCAGATTGATAATTCAATTGTTACAAATGTTGCTACAAAATAAAAGTAGACTTGTTCCTCAGTTTTATTGATTGTCATTCATTGGTTGTTATAACCTTTTAAGTTGGAAAATAAACCATTTCATTTGTTTAATGATTAAATTAGTTCATTTTATTAAAAAATGTTAGCACAAAAACAAAGATGAACAGGTACCCAAGTCGGCAGTGGTGGCTTTGTGGTTAAAGAAGCAGACATGTCCACAAGGCTTCAGGTTCTAATCCACCAGCTGCCAGGTTGCCACTGAGGTGCACTGATAGCACCACCCAACACACGGACAAGCAGAAGAAGATGAATTTCATTTTAACATGCTATTTACAAGGCATTTAATAACGTATGGAGACTAATTTATTTGAGAACATGAACACCATCCTCATATAATAATATAATATATAATAATAAAATGTTGGAAACTAAGCAAATCAACTATTGGTTATAAAGCCCTGCCTTAATACTGCAGAAATAATTAGATAATTCCTATGTCTTTTAAGATACATGCTCTCAGGAAATGATACAGCTCTATAGCTTCATCTGCAGTTGTAGGTGAGTGCAAGAAGTTCTCTGCCATTGTAAGGCAACATATGTTGAATACAGTTTCATCACAAGGGTATGGTCCTCTTTGTTGACATTCTTCTTTACAAACATCTACTGCTTCGTGAGAGACCCTGTTCAGGTAATTATGTCCTCCAAAAAGGTGAGGGATAGTGTACATCAGAATTGGGCGTCCACTTGGAGCTACTGCATTTCTGCTCCTCCGGAGGACATGGGTATTCCACAAATGTGCAACTTGCTGCAGTTCTTCCTATAATTAACAAAAAATATCATGGACATCATTGTCACTTAATGGCATGGGATTGTTTCAGACGTGTTCCAGAGAAGTGTTTATACCACTTTCATAGGTCAAATGGATGGATGGATATGGAAACCTTCTGTTAAAGTTTTGCTTTTGCTGATTCTTCTTGGGTGCCTTGAACGCAACGCGCCCTAGTGCATATGCGCATTGTTGTTTTAATCAGTGTCTAACCCAGTGCTTCTCAAACTTTTTCTGTTGCGCCCCCCCCAACAAGAAGAAAACAATTCTCGCCCCCCTCCCCCACAGCCCACTCGCCCCCGCAACTATAAATAATAGCATTTGTCTATAAACAAGTTCCAGCTACACCTCTGTTTAACATCGTATCCTTGTTAACACAAAGAAAACAAAAAGAAAGAGATATAGTTCAACTTACAAGAATAACTTCATCAACATTATTAATTAGTATGTAAAAGAAAATATTTTAAACGGATCAATTTGCCTGAAACTCGGTCTTTCCTCGCCTCCCACTGTAGTCACCGTGAAGCCAAGCGCTACATGTGCTTCGTCATATTTGCGCATCTTTGCTTTGCGGTGACTTTCTTTTGACTCAATATCTTCGTTTCTCTCCGCCTTTCTTTTCATCCCTGTTAAAAGTCTCTCCATGTCTCCGGGTTTGTTTTCTGCACTTCACATCGCCAGCTCGTTCCAAAACAAACCTACAACATAGAGTTAATACACGCTACGCACAATCGGCAATGAGAGCGCCACTGCCAACTACTGGAGTGGATGTGCAATTACACTTTCTTGTAGTACGGCGAAAAAAAGCATGTTCCCTAGGGTCACACGCGCGCCCCTCAGCATCGCACCACAGTTTGAGAAGCACTGGTCTAACCGAACACGATCTATTAAAAGTTTGATTACAAACGAAAAGTTAAGATGCAAAAATGTTATGCAAGCACAAATTCTGAGAGCTGCCAGAAGTGCAGCAGTTTACTTTGCAGTCAGTTTGGGCAGTGTCAGAAATATGCAAATAAATCTACTAAAGATGATCTCACACACACTCGAGATGGAACATGCATCTGACATACCTGGATTATGGATAGGCAACTGAATAATATGAGCTCCTTGTCCAAGAAATCTCCAGAGAAACAATCTTTGTCTTTCAGTTCCTGAAAACGATTCATCCAGTATTGGGCATGATGTCTTCTCAAAAAGGCCCACCAGCTTTCAATACGCTGATTGTGATTACTGGACCCGGACATGTAACAGTTGCTGTACGGTTGCTGTACGGTGATCCGTACTCCATCGTAGGAACTTTTGCATTTCTGCCATTGTAACATTTTCTGTCCCCAAGTCTGCACGAATTCTGGACGGCGTCCCCATCCTCCTCTCAACTTCATTTATAAAATAGCCAGCGATGATCTTGGGATTGCTATTCGTGGAATAGGCATGTAGCCATATAATATGTCTTGAAAAACCATCCACTGCTCCATTAATACACACACCATATGGCTTTAGTTTGTCGTAAGAGTCAACATGCCAAATAAAGTTTGGCCCAGGATTAAAGTACATTTGCCGCGTCAGGCGATTTCTCAATCAATCAATCAATCAATCAAGTTTTATTTATATAGCCCACATTTACAAATCAAGTTTGTCACACAGGGCTTTACAGGGTTGGTAACATCCTCTGTCCTTAGACCCTCAGCCAGGGTAAGGAAAAACTACCAAAGGGAAAAACCCTTTTAACAGGGAAAGAAAAAAAATGGTAGAAACCTTAGGGAGAGCCGCAGGAGAGGGATCCACTCCCTGGACGGACAGACAGTGCAATGGAGGTTACCGGAGCAGAACAATACAATACAATGACATGCAGAAGACTTAGATTTAGAATATATTACAATAACACACAGCTAAGGACACGGGCACACACATATGTGCTTGAGGCTTGGGCGTTGACGTTATAGTCCTGGTCGTGCCGGTCATGGTTGACGGGTCAGGTAGCTTGCTGGTGGGAAAAACAGAGACTCCGGGGATATGAAGTCCCCGGCAGGGTGTGTTAGTTATTGAGCAGAAGAGAGAGAAAAAAAGAAAGGCAAGGAGAGAAGTGAGAGAGGTCTATGGCCAGGACTTATGGACTACCATGGGCTATGTTAAAAAGGTGGGTCTTAAGTCTGGACTTAAAGGTACAGATTGTGTCTGCCTCCCGGACTGGCACTGGCAGGCGGTTCCACAGAAGAGGGGCCTGGTAGCAAAAGGCTTTGGCACCAAATCTAGATTTAAAAATCCGTGGAACCACAAGAAGACCTGCTCCTAGGGAACGTAGTGTTCTAGTGGGTTGATAAGGCTTTATCAGATCCACTATGTAGGATGGTGCCAGACCATGAAGAGCTTTATAGGTAAGTAAAAGAATTTTAAATTGGATTCTAAAATGAACTGGGATCTCTCCTTCCTTTTCCTTCCATTGTCACCTATCTCTATCTTCTTCCCTCTCCTTATTTTCTCGTTATTAACACCCTTTGCCGGGGACCTCACGTCCCCGGAGTCTTTATTCTTTCCCCAGGGCCCCACTGCCATGGGCAGCCACGCACAGACACCAACCCACCACCAACCTACCACCAACCCACCACCAACCTACAGTCAAGAGTTCTCTAGGATCAGACCCGGAGCAGAGGATCGAATGGACCTTATATTTATATTTATACTCGGACTTTGATTATATATTAATTGACTTTGATTTTTATCATGACTGTGATTTTTAATGCTAATGCTTTGCCTGCCCGCCTGTCCGTCCTGGGTGAGGATCCCCTCCGCTGTCGATCACCCTGAGGTTTCTTCCTTTTTTCCTGTCTGGGTTTTTGGGAGTTGTTCCTCAGCCGGTGTGAGGGTCTACAAGGACAGGGGGTCACTGTCTTCTTGTATATTTTCTTGTGCATTATATGTACCATGTAACCATGTGTAAAGTGCCCTGAGGTAGCTGCGGCTATGATTTGGCACTATAAATAAATACAGTTGAGTTGAGTTGAGTTGAGCCAATGAAGAGAGGCGAGGACCGGGGAGATGTGGTCTCTCTGCTGGGTTTTAGTAAGAACACGAGCTGCTGTGTTCTGAATAAGCTGGAGAGTTCTCAGAGAGCTGGCTGAACATCCGGCTAACAGCGAGTTGCAGTAGTCCAGCCTTGAGGTTACAAAAGCATGGACTAGCTTCTCAGCTGCATCAAAAGGGACTAATTGCCTAACTTTTCTGATATTACGCAGATAAAAGTAGGCAGTCTTTGAAATATGCCTAATGTAGGAATTAAAAGAAAGGTCTTGGTCAAAAATAACACCAAGATTTTTCTCGGTCTTTGAGCAACACCACGGGGGTCGAGAAATTTGAGCAAATGCCTCACTGTACTTTGAGTGTTGACGTATCCAGCTTGAATGCAGTTGAGATGGTGGAACTTGTATCCGTTTAGTCTTCCGTGTCCCTCCAGTTGATCGATGAGGAATGACGCCACCTCAAGACAGTCAGACTCATACTTCCTTCGGTACAATCCCATGCGTTGTAAAATTCTTCTGAGAGTCCGCATACTAATAACAATATTATCCATTGAGCCCAGTAATTGCAAAATTTCACCATGCCTCAAGCCAAGCATGAAATACAATTTAACTAACTCCTGTAAACAAGCCATGTCCTAGCTGGTGGAATTTAGTTAGTTATACTCACCACGTACTGACACAGTACTCCAATTTATCACGTTATAACGTGATATTATCACGAAATAACGTAAACCTTATCACGAAATAACGTGATACTATCACGAAATAACGTAAAACGTATCACGTTATAACGTGATAGTATCACTAAATAACGTGAAACTTATCTGATACTGATACTGAGCCAATTTTTATTTTCTAAGTGTGGCAGCAATGCGCTTCCGTATATTTGTCATTGATTTAAGCCGTCAAAAAGTGTACTAGGGGCGGCAGTTGTCGCTGAGGCATCCCGGCTGCACTGTTCCATATAGAGTTCTTGTATACCTGATAAGCTAATGAAATCAGTAAGCCCATCGAACATCATTAGACACACAGTATATAAAATATTAGTTGTGTGATAGCACATACTGTGCTTGATGGATTTCTAAGTGGTTAGTTTCGTTCAACAGCTTAAGACCCTCGTTTCTAATACTTTGGTTGATTTGACACCAACCTGCAACCTTTCCAAAAATAATTATCAGAAAAAACATTAAAAGTCAAAATCAGAAAATTTGATCATATCTCGGCCTTAGAAGCACATTCTTACACCTGGTACATTATAAAAGACAGAAAGGAAGATTTACCCTTCAGCTGATGTTATCCTGCTTGTTATGTCTTGTTAGACTAAAAAACAATCATTTCACATTGTTACTTTTTTTTAACAAAACATTTAAAATTGCAAAAAGTTATGAAAAGAAGCTGAAAAGTAATTTTCACTCAAAAAGTAAAAAACTCAGAGATATTAAGGTTTTACAGATTCACGAGATTAAGGTTGGCCAAGGAGAAACAGCTATTGGTAATTGATTTAAGCCGGCAAAAAGTGCATCTCGGCTGCACTGCTCCAAAGAGTTAATGTATGTCTGATAAAGTTATCAGTAAGCCCAGCGCACATTACTATACACACAGTATATAAAATATTAGTTTTATATACTGTGCTTATAACGGCTGCTTCTTGCTGCTGTCTCTGAGGCATTGGTTCCGGTTTCACTGCTCAATAGAGTGATTGTATGCCTGATACGTAAATACATTCGGTAAGCACAGCTTATATCATTATACACATATTTATTAATGAAAAAAATTTTATCTGAAAAAAAAATCTGCACACTTGGGGTCACACTTCACTTGAGGATGGTCAAGGTGAAATGGCTGCTTGTCGCTGCTCTAACGGAGTGCACATGGGGTAGCAGTTGTCTTAAAGGCGTTGGTCCCGGTAGCACTGTTCAATTGTATACAACAGTATACTCATTACAATATAAAAGATTAGTTTGTATTCACTGTAACACTAAACACTGTATTTGTCATATTTTAACATGGTTAGTGTAGTGTTTTAGACAGTCTCAGACATTTATTTCTGGCGGATTGGTTAAATTCACACGAAGTTGAAACTTTTACAAAATCAATTATCAGAATAAACATTGAAAGTCAAAATCAGGCAAAGTCGATCATATTTCTCCTTCAGTAGCACATTGGTATACATGGGACTATGTAAAAGAGAGAAATGTAGAATACAGTGATCCCTCACTATATTGCGCTTCACCTACCGCGGCTTCGCTGCTTCGCGGACTTTTTTACAGTGGTTTTTTTTTTACAGTGAATCCGGATTGGCTCAGGGGCATTACTGTTTTCTTGACGTGAAAAAAGTTGATACTGGTTTTTCATTAGATCCATGCCAAGAGTTTTCGTTTCTGTACATTCTGCCAAATTTACGTTTGCAATTTTTCTCCGTGACAAACCCCACAATGTCAAAGAAACGTTCTGTGCCGACAAATATACTTGAAGGTGGTATGTCCGTTTATAATAATCTTCTTGCACAGAAAAAGAAAGAGTGCCAACAACTGCCCATAACGATGTTCTTCTCTCGGAGAAAGACTCCTGTGCAGCCTTCAGTAGAAAAAGACGCTACAGCGCAGCGGAGTCAGGACGAAGAGGCGCAGCAGCAGGGACTGTGAAATACGCGGGTGACAATGTTTCCTACCTTGTATTCATTACTATATACAAAATATTGTTTTACAACACCGTTTTTTAAACTATTATAGTTATTTGTAAGAAAACGTTAATATTTTTATTTCTTAAACACATTTTGGGCTTGAAAAGAGGTTTTTTTTTCATTCTGCAGTAAAGTATTGCATTGTAAAATAACAGTAAAAAAATAAAGTTGACTACTTCGCGGATTTCACCTATCGCGGGCTATTTTTGGAACGTATCTCCCGCGATAAACAAGGGTTCACTGTATATGATAAAGAGGAGAGGCCCCAGGACTGAGCCCTGGGGCACACCTGTCGTAACTGAGGAGGGTTCAGATGTGTATAAGAGACAGGGGATGGGGAGCTCTATGGGGAATGTTGTCAGACGGTGGAAGGAATACTTCCTTTCTACTAAGTATCTACTAAATCCCACTGACACGTCTTCCTTGGAGGAATGAGAGACAGGGTGCTTGGTGGACGGTCCACCAATCTCCTGTTTTGAAGTCACTGAGGCAGTTAAGAAGCTACCTTCCTGTCTGTGTTGTCCCTCTAATCACCTCATTCATGATCCTGTCCATCCTTGTCACTCCTAAAGAGAATCTCGGCATCTTTTACTCCTCCACCTCCAGCTCTGTCTCCTGTCTGTTCCTAGTGTCTCTAATCCATCCATCATGGCTGGTCTCTCCACCGTCCCTCCACCTTAGCTGACTCTCTTCTATCACTTTTCTCCAGTTGTTCCATCCTGACTCCACTCTATTCTTCTCCTCTGCTCTGAACAGTTGATCCTCAGTATCTAAACTCCTCCACCTTCTCCACCTCTGCTCCTTGTAACCTCACCATTCCACTGTTCCCCCTTTCATTAACATCTAACCTCTTTCTATATCCTGACCTGGATGAAGGAGAATCTCCACAGACATCTTTAAACTCAACTTCAAGTAGAGCAAAAAAAGGAAATCTCTACATCACGTTTCACTAAATTTTTATATAAAGCAGAATCATTTCCTTTATTTTTCCCCAAAAATTCCCCTTTGTCTTCAGGAGCTCCAGGCTGTGGCTCGTGCTGCGACGAAATCCCAGTTTTAAATCAGCAGGACGGACGTTTCATCGGCTTCAAATGATGAAACGCCAAAACAAAAGCAGCGTAAATAAATAAATAATAATACTGTTCTTTTATAACAGGTTTATGGAGATGATGAGGTGGAGTCTCTCTCCATCATTGAACCTCCATCACGTGAGCAGCAGTGTTGAGTGTTCTGGTTCCGTTACCTCTGCAGAGTCAGACTCAGACCGTCCGTGCAGCCTTTTATCTTGTTCTGGGCCTCCAGGTGATTCATGCCGTCTGTGGAGACGCCGTTAATGGACAGAATGATGTCTCCGACACTCATGTTGGCCCGGACCGCCTTGCCTCCATCGGTCAGCTGCAATCACACATGCAAACGAGAGAAGAAGGCTCATCATTCACCTGCTGAGGACGTCACTCTGCTGTTGATTTATGTCCAAGTCGTCCGTGTTACGCAACCTCGGAGCAACAGCACAGGCGTCGTGTTCCTTTCATAACACAGAACAGGTTTCAATATCTGCACCCAAAAAGTCGCTGTTATTAAAAACGCCAAAGTATTCCCACAATAGTGACGCACAGAAATGACAACTGGCCACAAATGGAAACCACATGATTTTCCAAAGTCAAACACGGTCTAATCATGAAAAAGCAAATACAGTGAGCATTGGATATTTCAATTACACTGTCGCAAATGTCTCCTGACATTTCTAGCCAAAGAAATGTAATTATGAAAATGTGACAAACACGCTACGTTGCAATTTGGTCTAAAAAGTTAAATGGAAAATGTATCATTGGGAGACGTATCAGATGGCGTTTCGGGCAGAAAACCAATCATTATGGCTTCAACTCCGGTCCTTTCAGCTTCACACGACGGCGTTGGGGGAAACCTAAATCCTTATTCCTACCCTGAGACTTCCATGGACCAAGTCCATTGATTTGGACTCTTAAGGACATACAGATACTTGAAGCCACTCCAGTTTTCTCTGTGCTGTGCGCCTCATGTGTTATATGTGGTGCTGAAAGCTGCTGCTGAGCAGGTTGAGCTCCGTGAGGTGCAGCTTTCTTCCCTCAGGGGTCTTTACTGTAGGTTCTGACCCGACCGGTGCAGGGAGGGAATGTTTTGGTCTGTTTACAGATATTAATGTTTTCCATCAAGCTCCAGGAATTTGTATATTTGTGCGAAGGAAACTGATACATACTGGAGGCATTGAGGATAAATCCTATTAGGGTTGGAAACTGGGAAGAATGTTTGATAGTCGGGCTTGAAGCTCTTTAACCGTCTGTCTACCAGTTAGCGCGCTAACACGGTCTGTTTATGGGTTTCCATCATGTTGAGACTTGAAGGAACCACACAGGAAACAACGCAATAAAACCGTGACGACGGCGCGACTCCTCAACAGGTGTGATGATCAACCAGTGATTACACAAGACCGCAGACCAGCCTGGATCAGTCAGAAACTATGAGGCAAATTACACATCAATAGCATCTGACACCTAAAACCCAAGCCTGTAGGTGGCAGTAAAGTGCCTTAAGTTTAAGTTTCTTTGTCGGCCAGTGCTAGCTGCAGGGGAAGCATTAAGTCAGACCTTTTTTTGCGCCACGGACCAGTGAAATGTCTCGTAATATTTTTCACTAACCTGTCGTTAAGTGGTAGCAGATAAATTCTCCTTAAATTTCCGGTGTTCCTATAAAATCTTCCTACCTGAATAAACTGTGCGTGCACACAGCCTATAAGTGATACTAGAGCCCAAATATTTTGGGTGAGAATGAGACACAACCACTGCTTGAATTTGATTTGAAATTTTTCCTACCTATGAAATCTTCCTACCCGAATTAACTGTGCGTGCACACAGCCTATAGTTATCTGCTACCACAGCGGTATAAAAAGTTAGACTCTTGACTAGGCATCAAAAGGAAACATTATTTCTCTAGGGCCCAGCACCAATTCACACACCGACCGTTACCGGTCCCCGGCCCAGTGGTTGGACACCACTGCATGACGGGATACTAGAGCCCAAATATTTTGGGTGAGAATGAGACACAACCACTGCTTGAATTTGATTGGTGGAAACTTTTTTCACTGGGTTAACAACATGACAGTGACAGGGGAAAAAAAAAACTACGGACAGGGATTCATGGAGTAAAGTACGAGTCTTGTATGTCACTGGATATAATTTGATAAATCCAGATTGTCGGT
Organism: Paraplagusia blochii; assembly: GCA_016785265.1. Taxonomy (NCBI): domain Eukaryota; kingdom Metazoa; phylum Chordata; class Actinopteri; order Pleuronectiformes; family Cynoglossidae; genus Paraplagusia; species Paraplagusia blochii. The sequence goes on along the minus strand of JAFBJS010003410.1, from coordinate 17,337 downwards.
GTAGACCAGACCTGGCAAACTAAGGCCTGGGGGCCAGATGCAGCCCGTTTGGCGCTTTTATCCGGCCCGCCAAACTTGTTCAAATTATACTTTGAATTCATAGGATCATTATCCGTCTACCTTGAATGAATTATCTTAATTCAGGTAAATACTCAATCTTTCTGATCCTGATCTGGATCGTGACTGATATTTTAGTACCACCTGAGGCCCGCAAGTCGAAACAATTGTCCAGGCCTGGTATGGACCATGGACCATGGACCATATAACACACATATATATTTCACCTGTGCCATCTTAAACAACATCAGGTCCAACTTAGTCCCGAAGAATGTCAGGCGACTTAGTGGTGATTATGAGACGCTGAGACGTAAACAATGCACCACTGTGTGAACGCTGGCTAACAGGAAGAGAGTGGGTGGGGAGAGAAGGAATGAGGAAGTGACAGAGTGGTGGGCCACACATTTCTCTGGAGCCCCTTGTGTCATTATCGAGAAGGGAAGTTGAGAATGTGTAGCTGTCTGCAGCTGAAGCCAGGAAACCTATAGTGCATGTTAAGTGCAACTCACAAAGACCGGGCTGCTCTGTCTCCGTCTCTCTCTATACAGGGCTACACAAAGCTGAAGTGACTCACTTGCTAACTCACAATGTCCCGCGCGGACACAACTGCCAAGTTTTAACAAGTGAGTGGGTTCTCGTGCGCTCACTTTCAGTAAAATCACCCATTAGTCCTCAGCTCAGCAGAGGTCAACAGCAGCAGGTGATGGACTGCTAATTGAACCCGTCCGTGGGACATGTCCCCGATGGAAAGAAAAGACACGAACATGAGGAGAGGCAGCGCTCCTTTTAAGGATGCTCACATTGCTCATTCCTCAGACACGTCCTATTTCCGATGCTAAAGACAGAAGACAAACATACCCGGAAAGTTGTTTTTTCCTCTCAGGCTATTATTCTGAACTCTAATCTGCGGCTGACATTTAGACCATTTTGGAAAAACACAAAGTTCCTTCGCTCAGTGCACACGAAGAGAAGACAACTAGATGTAACGCTAAGAATTCCTGGAATCCACGGTCTATAAATATGGATCAGAAGCTTCTGAGCCACTCATGTCAGACAGCAGATAAGTAACGAGCCAGAACTTTGGCGGCGCTGCACTGCTGCTCCGGAGAGAGCAGGATGTTTTTGCAATGTGCTTCTACCCACCATTGTCAACCACCGTCTATTATATCATTAATGCACTCAATCAACCTCTGCAAACTCCAACGTCCTCCCGGATAAAAAGGCTGCTCAGGAAAACAAGTTCATCTAAAGACCAGGAGCTGCTGGAGTCTTTTGTGTCTGTTTGGCAGATTAGAAAGATTTTTTTTTTTTTTTTTTTTAAACGAGGGCAGCATCTCTCCAACTGCTTTTACATGAATGGGATTCCAGCCACACAATAGTGTTGCTGCTGTGCTCCTCTCCACGCTGTTGGTTTTATTGCAGAGCAGTTAGTGGTGTTTCCACATGTTCCTGAAGCCGAAGCCTATATTCAAAACTCCCCACAATGATGGACTGGATCATATAATTCAGAACGTGCTGGATGGTTCTCCAAAAACATGGAAAAAAAAGTAAAAAACATACAATATTAACCTCATGGTGCTGTAATATTGAAGCCTTGTGCAGCCAAACAACCCTCTGTCTGTGTTTTCTAGTTTTTTTGTGAGATATAAAATATAATGAATTGGGAAACACGTCCAATAGGTGGCACTGGTTCAACTTAAGGGATACATGAAAACCACAGAAACCTTTATTTTGGAGGTATAATAACAGTCCTTACTGTGTCTGCATATGAAACCATGAAGTTATGCCATGAAATATTCGATGGTTTCTTTTCAGACGATGAAACTATACGTATCTATTTGTGTTGGCTACAACTGTAAGAACCGTATAATTGCGTAGAATGGCTACGATATCACGTAGAACGCATTTGAATGCTAATCATCTCGCCTGCTGGAAAGTCTGTCATTTCCTGTTTCCTGCAAAATTACGGACTAAGGACGACCAATGTGGTCATTTCACATTTCTGAAAGTCATGTTACAGGAAGTGTCTTGTGGTCTGAGCTGAAGGTCTGTGAGATGCATGTCATGTCTGTAGGAAAGAGCGCCATATTTGGCAAAGGATATGGACCTAACATCATGTTCCAGGTCCACTGCAGACTCTTAATATGGAGCCAGAATGGTCTCTAAAAAGAAGATCCACGGAACACACAAACAACGCTTCACACGTCAAAATACATTTGCGAATTCTTCAAACTACGTTTGTGAACAGTCGTACGCACACGCAAATTTGTATTTTTGAGACTCGCCTTATGTGGACCAGATTGGCGAGCCTAATTTTGTCTGTCACCATCAGAAGTCTCACTCGTTAGCAGTCAATCACACGACAGGGTCCCCACGAGGGCCCGTGTGTGATGTGTGTGTCACTAAACTGCTCCCGAGAACCAGATTCACGTCGTACAAAAATGGCGCCTGGAAGCGGCAATATGGCGAGCGTTCGAGTGTAAGTATTCTGTTATAACATATTTACGTACTTACACTCCATCCACACCATTTTTGTAGGACGTGAACTTGTTTCTTGGGCACAGTTTAGTGACGTCACACACAGACCCTCGTGGGGACATTGCCATGTGATTGGCTGCAAACAAGTGAGACTTCTGATTGGCTGGTGACGGACCCACGTAGCAAATTATGCTAGTGAATCTGGTCTGCATAAGACAGGTCTCAAAAAATACAAATTTGCGTGCGTGCAGTTTCACAAATTAAAAGCACGATTTGTAGGCGTCCTTACGCGTGTGTTCTTTCTTGAGACTATTCTGGCTCCATACTTAAGAACTTGAGAACTTTAAAGTCGCACACCTGCAACCCTGTAACACTGGAAGGGAACCAGTGGAGGAGAAACCTTCCTCCAAACCAAACATCCCAATTAAGCCCACTTGACCAGAGGCATCAGTTGCGGTCATGGCTTGACCCCTGTCTCGGAATCCACCAGGAAGCAGGAAAACAAGATACCCAGCAGACCTGTAGCGCAGCTTTAGGTCCAATCACCATGGCTGCACAAACAAACAGCAGGAAGCACCGCTCCCAATCCTTAAAGTGCTTCAAAAAGTGGATCAAGGAGGAGATGATATCTGAAGACACTCGGACGAGATGTTCCAACAATTTGAATGGCTGCTTGTTTCCATCCCAGTTTGAGGTCTTTCTACCAATCAAAACGTCAGAATAATTGGTACGTTCTCCCGACTGCATGTTTGCAGCAAGGTCTGCACAAAACCTAATATAAGACTGGACCAGCTGACGTAGAAAAGACGACCACAGAGCACTGTGCATCTACAGTCACCAGAAGATACCATGGGCCCATGTGAACGCACCACATCATTACTCACTAATGGTTAATAGTCACTTTCTATGGTGCACTGTAATCTTCACTTAAAGTAGAGCAGATTTACTCTCCAACTGATCGTCTGTAACAATAATAAATGTCCTCTGTTTGTTTTTATGAAAAATGAAAGAAGAAGCAAATATTTTCTGCGTATTATTGGTCACCGTTGACGTTAAGTATCCAAAGATTTATTTGTTTTTTCCAAACACTCACAATAATCCATTAAATCTGCATCTGACCGTGCAAGAAGTTCCAAGGCAATTAAATTTTCCGAGGTTTCCTGGCCAATGTCTTGGAAAAGGGACCTCTAAGGTAGTCGGGGGAAACAACAGGCAGCTGGAGGTTTGGTTCATTTTTGTGGATTCTTTTTAACAATCATTGAAGACAAAAAAGGTCAAAATTTTTCTTGAGACTTTGGGACACAACGTGGTGTCCATGGTTTTATTTATAACTGAGTATTTGGTCACATGCCTTGGACATGTTGGACAATAGGACTGATTATGACAACATCTGCTTTGTCCAAAACTACTTCCTCTTGCTCATCTTCTTCTTCCTCTTATGTATCCTCAACTCTAACTCCAACCACCTCCATGTCCTCCCTGACTGCATCCATCCATCTCCTCTTTGTCTTCTACCTGGTAGCTCCATCTCTAGGATCATTCTCCTACCAATGTCTCCACTGTCCCTCCTCTGAACAAGTCCAAACCATCTCAATCTGTCTTCTCTAGCTTCTTTTTCTCCAAACCTTCCTGTCTGTGTTGTCCCTCTAATCACCTCA
>JAFBJS010003410.1:345-13089 GCA_016785265.1 Paraplagusia blochii | reverse complement strand
CTCTAGTCCATCCATCATGGCTGGTCTCACCACTGTCCCTCCACCTTAGCTGACTCTCTTCTCCTCAGTATCTAAACTCCTCCACCTTCTCCACCTCTGCTCCTTGTAACCTCACCATTCTACTCTTCCTTTTTTCATTCACACACGTCCTCTGTCTCACTACCACTGACCTTCATTCCTCTTCACTCCAGTCCAAACCTCCACCTCTCTAGGTTCTCTTCTAACTGTTGCCTGTTCTCACTGCAGATCACAATGTCATCTGCAAACATCCTTAATAAAAATGGTAAAAAGAGTCAAAGTTCTTCAGTTTTCAGTTTGAAAAGGTTGGTGACGCTTAGTTTAAATAAAAGAAGACAAAAACTGCTTGTCCTTGAGATACACACCACGAAATTTGACGTCTGTGTTTAACCCATGACCAAAGTGAACACCTTCAAGCAAGGCCGAGCTCAGCGCACCAGAGCGCTAACTTGGCAGCGAGTGGGCTGAAACCCTCTGGGAGTTCACTTCCTTAACCACAGAGCAACCACTCCACCAAACCTGGGGAGTTCCCTTTGGGAAAAACAAGGAAGCGCCCAACGTGGGGCTCGAACCCACGACCCTGAGATTAAGAGTCTCATGCTCTACCGACTGAGCTAGCCGGGCTTGCCAACATTGAGGACACACTTAATGAATGGACTCCTTATAGTAGCAACAGTCGTTCAGTTTCCTAAGGTTCTGGTGCGGAGACTGAAAATAAGGCTCACAGTCAGAATAAGAGACACTGTGCTCTTATTCTGACAGTGAGTATTTTTAGTCCCGGCACACAGCAGCCAACGTTGTGGTTGACGTTCTAACTGCTTCTACAAAGCATATAGAACTTCTCTGTGTCCTTGAATTCATTCATTCCATCTGGGCCTGCGTTGCTCAAACTGTTTCAACCAGAGACAAAGTGGATTCCATCAAAAAGCAGCAGCAGCAGCAGCAGCAGAGTGAGCGAGTGAACGATCTAAATCAACATCAAGTGATGGCTCCATAATTCTTTATAACTCTGCCATATACAGTGGTGCAGATTAAAAGCAGATGTTTTCATACAGCTACAGATAAACAGCAGAGAGAACACACTGAGATCAAACACATGCTGCAGATAAGACTTTTGCATTGAATCCATATGTTACCTGGACGGTTTGGGAACCTCCAGCGCCAAATGAAAAGTTTATTATCAATAAAAACTTCAATGCCGTTCAAGGTTCCCTCTTCAAACTGTCTAAATGTAAGAGACAGATTTGGAATCACAAAGTATTTGGCAGATGTGAAGCACAGATCTTTTCCTTTAAGGCTATGAGAGGTTTCCTCAATTTTATAGGATTTTTTTTTAAAATAACGCATTAAAGTTCAATGTCAGAGACGTTGAACAGAGAGAGTTGCATCAGAGAAAGGAGCCAAGGTAAAATGTTGAGCCAAAAACATTTGCCAACAGGGGACATGAAAAAAGAAAGTATACAAGTATACAATATTTATCCTAGAGATACCTAGATATACCCGTCACTGTCGTAAATTCCGGGTCTCGGCCGTCACACTGGCATAAATGTGCGGTGTCCGAGATTTGACTTTTTTTAACGTCAAATCGTAAACTGATTTTTAAACCAGGAATCGGTATCGACCAAGGTTTTTGCAATTGTATCTCTAATTTCTCCTTGTCCATGAGACTGGTTGTTGCTAGGGTTTAATCTCGGGAATCGGGATTCTTGGGAAAATGCGATCAAAACCATTTCCCTGGAATCAGGAAATGTGAAGATGAGACCCGGAAAAAATTGGGAGAAAGAAAAGTAACGTGCGTCTTATTTGTTGTCATACGGTAATGCGAATGGCAAAGGGTCTTGCGGAGCGTCTTTTCCCTAACCGCGAGGAGAGCGCGAGCGACGGCGCTTCAGTGTTTTTTTTTTTTTCTTTTGCAGCCATTTCAGCCTACGATCATGAACTTAGTTGTAGGATACACGCCTAATGTATTAAGAAATATTCATGAAATAGTTTGCTTATAAAGGCTGACGTAGTAGAGGACACCATGAGAACTTTAAAGGGGGAAGAGTGGGCGTGGTTTGTATATAAAACCCGCGCCCTATATCAGGTGATGTCCAAAAGTTATGTCCTTAGCAACTTGGCTTTGTCTTGAAGTTCAACTTCAAGAAGTCCAGTTACTTCAGAGTGAACACCCTGGACAACTTCAGCCCGGCTAGCTCAGTCGGTAGAGCATGAGACTCTTAATCTCAGGGTCGTGGGTTCGAGCCCCACGTTGGGCGCATCTGTTTTCGTAGCTATAAATAAAACAGGGAACTGTTCTGTGTTCCTCACATAAGGTTCTATCTGTTTTCTTTATTCTGCCATAACCTCTTCAACACTCTCATATCACGACATCAACCGCTGCAGTCAAATAGTTTAGGTCGTTTAACACGTTAAAAATAAAGAGGTTGCATGAAGAAAAATACCCCACATTACACAGAGCGGCACCAACGCAGACCAGGATAAATTTAGTTTGGGCAGAGTTTTCTCAAAGTATCAGATTCCACTAAGACAGCAAACCAAAGGATCCTGGAGACAAGGCCAGGAAGTGACGGGTCACAGTGAAGAATGTCACTGTGCTGACCTCATGCTGACCCACTGTAATGAGACTGTAACAGGATTGAGATGATGCCACAACGGCACCGTCAACAACATCATTTGTCTGAGGATGTTTTTCCGTGACTGAACTTGTTGCAACGTTCCTATAAAAAGACGCCTGGATAATGGACAACCAGGAGGGGAAGACCATGGAGTTGACATGGAACGTGCCTGGGTGGTCCCACTGCAGAAACAACCACTCACAAGGGTAAACTTTTAAGAATTGAATAAATAAACAATTCTCAATGAAAAAGAAAACATCTCTGGTCCTGAATGTTTAGGTTTAACCTGCTACAGTACAACTGTGTATTTCCAAGAAAAGGAAAAACTTCTTCCAACATTCCTGCATTTGATGTGTTTGCAGCGACACCAAAATATCCCACAATGTTCATTCTTTGAACCATATGTTCTCCAGCCCAATATTTTTATTTTGTATTTTCCCTGCAGCCAAAGTTCAGCAGCATGAAGATGTTGGGCAGTGGACATCATGTCATCAACAAACAGCCTTAATTTATGGACATAATCTTTGACATATGGACAGCGTATGTTGCCTAATGTCTTTCTTACAACATGTGGAGCCATGACCGGACTATTACAATCAGAATAAGTGTGACATTAAATGCCATGGAAACAGATGGTTACTCTTTTTAACTCTTCCGTCCATTTAAGGTTTTTTTAAGCATCTAATGAACCTTGAAATAGGCCTGTGGTCCAATCAAATCAATGTTCTGCTCATTTTTCTAATGACTGACCTAAAGTAATGGTTTAAACTGTTGACAGATGTTCACATACAGTATATGTACAGACAAAGTACTGACTTCCCTCCCTGGAAATACACTTGAAGGCCAATTAAACCCTGATTGCATGAGCAATCGCCCCAGTGACAATTCTTAAATAATGCTCTTGTTAATTACTTCAATAATTCAACATTAATATGTTTATTTTAATCCAAAAATTCTACAGAGTTAAGACAGTTGTCAAAGTCAAAGTTGGCTACAATTGTTGGTTGTTTTTTAAAAAATTTTTTAAGTTGTTTGTGTACAAGAGCTCTTACAGAAAGTAAAAAAATATTTACTTAAGTTTTCCTTCCATCTATCCTCGTCAGCGTTTATTAGGAAATTCAATAAATTTCTCAGAAATCATGTGTCATTATTCATGCCACATGGTTTGTTGTCTCATGAATTATGATTATCTATAAAGAAAAAGGCAATTTGGAGTATTATAGCGCTGAGCTTGGGCCGTACACCTCCATCCATAGCAAGGACACAACTTCAAAAGACTCCTGTTTAGTTTAGATTTATTAGGTTGTGTTTTTTTTCCTTTTATATCTAATTCTTGTGAAGTTGCTGAAGAAGCTATAGCTTTTCTAATTTGTCTTCGTCTCCTACCTGGTAGCTCCATCTCATTCTTCTCCCAGTATAATCACTGTCCCTCCTCTGAACATGTCCAAACCATCCTGTCCCTCTAATCACCTCATTCCTGATCCTGTCCATCCTTGTCTCTCCTAAAGAGAATCTCAGCAGAATCTTTAACTCCTCCACCTCCAGCTCTGTCTCCTGTCTTCTGTCTATTCCTAGTGTCTCCAATCCATATTGCCTTGTCCCACAACTCACAATTGATAAACTTCCATCCATCCATCTTCATCCGCTTATCCGGAGCTGGGTCGCAGGGGCAACATTTGGAGAAGGGATACCCAAACTTCCCGCCCCCTAGACACTTCCTCAAGCTCGTCTGGGGGGATCCCAAGGCGTTCCCAGGCCAGCCAGGCAACATAGTCGCTCCAGCGTGTCCAAGGTCTAGGACATGACCCAAACACCTCCCGTGGCAGGCGTCCAGGGGACATCCGATGTAGATGCCCAAGCCACCTCAACTGACTCCTTTCGATGTGGAGGAGCAATGGCTCTACTCCGAGCTCCTCACCTTATCTCTAAGGGAGCGCCCTACCACCCTGTGAAGAAAGCTAATTTCCGACGCTTGTATCCAGGATACCGTTCTTTCGGTCATGACCCAAAGTTCATGACCATAGGTGAGAGTAGAAACGTAGATTGACCGGTAAATTGAAAGCTTCACCTTTTGGCTTAGCTCTTTCTTCAGCACGACGGATTGATACACTCCCGTTCCATCCTTCCCTCGTGGACACGACCCCAAGATACATAAACTTCTCCACTTGAGGCAGGATTTTTGTTGATCCTCGCAAGTTGACAAACTCTCTCATAGCTTTGCTTTGAAAATTCAATTGAAATTCCTCCGTAACTGCTATTGGTCAATGAAGAATGAGCAAATTAAAAAGTCAAATTCAACCCACCCTGATAGGAGTCCCTTGTCCTCCACTGAGGACAACGAAAACATGTAAATGAAAATGAAAACATCATGTCAACCTTCTGAAACCATGTAGGTATAATACTGTATGTATAAATAGACCAGAGGACAAACACGTCCGGTCAACCACAGCCGTCCACTGATCATGGACAGGGATGAATCCATGTCCCAGGAATGACACTAACCAACATAGCAGTCATGTTGCCGGGGTCCACAGTGCATGTGGTATGCACCAGACCACGGATGACTCAGCCCAGTGGACACAGGAGGTATTCTAATCCTTTATGGTCCAGGGCTAACAGCAACCATCAACCACAAAAACTGATTTGCCAGAACTACCACATTACATGTTCCTGTGATTTTTAATAGACCCTTGTCTTCCTAAAAGTTTTTCCTTGGCAGGTCTCTCCGAAACCCTTGTGCCTTAGGGTTAAATCTTTGATTACTTTCAGTTAGATAAATACGTACACAGTATTTCAATCATCACAAATCCAGTCTTGAACCGGCCAGGACCAAGCAACAACAATGACGTCATCATCTAATCTGAGGATGAGTGTGAAGGTCCTCCACCAGGCATTGTTTTCAGATATAAACACCAGATAAGTATCTTGATCTACCTCCGTTATCATCGTGGCGTGGAGTATAAATAGTGGCAGCAGGTATGTTGGCCTTTTGATGCCCTTTACGCCAATCACGTACGTGAAAACTCTCTCCTCCTTCCCAGACATGGCTTTCAAGTAAGTGATACTGCCAACAAATAAACACCCAGTGCATTCACCTTGGTTTCTGACATTGAGATCACGGTTACATAACAGGAAGCACTCAGAACAGAACGACAGAGCGGGGAAGACCGTTGTCTTCACAGCACACTGAAGGAAGACAAGCTGCCTAATTCTAATCCTGTTTGACAAGGAGCCTGTCGGTATCATTGACACATTCAAGGACCCAGGAGGGGGCGGAGGACGTCAACAGAAAAAGACTCGAGTCCACAACATGCTTCCTTCTTCTTCTTTCCTTTAGGCTGGTCCCTTTTTTAAGGGGTTACCACAGCAAGTCAACATTTTCCATCTCCCCGTCCTCTGTGTCCTCAACTCTAACTCCAACTACCTCCATGTCCTCCCTCACTACATCCATCAATCTCCTCTTTGTCTCCCCCCTGGTAGCTCCATCTCTAGGATCATTCTTCTACCAATGTATCCACTGTCCCTCCTCTGAACATGTCCAAACCATCTCAAACCAGCTTTTTGGCTAAATGGCACAAATACTTTTAGCATCTTCTAGACAATGAAGAAACAGTATAATTTGGACAAATTTGGACAAACCATTTGTGTTGTCCCTCTAATCACCTCGTTCCTGATCCTGTCCATCCTTGTCTCTCCTAAAGAGAATCTCAGCAGCATCTTTAACTCCTCCACCTCCAGCTCTGTCTCCTGTCTTCTACCTAATCCTAGTGTCTCTAATCCAACCATCATGGCATCAAAGTCCACAGCTTTAACTGGTACAATAATCAGTTTTTCAATAATCAGCAAATCACCTTTGCTACATTGACGGGAGACTTTAATATGTCTATAGTCTGAAGCTGGACCCGTAGACGTAGACATTCCTAAATAGTCTTTCCAGCAGTCCCTCTCCTGAGATCAGGACTCAACAGATCAACTCCACTTGGAATTTATGTGGCCCAAAGTCCCAGATAGTTATTACAGAGCCGCTGTGGTTTTCTCAGGTTTCTTTCTAATGGTCTGTTTAAGGACAGGTTTTGATGCGACTGCTGCGCACAGGGTACATAATGTCTCAAATACTGTGTCTCACGTCAGGACCAATCCAGAGTGAAAGCACAGAAGCAGAACAATGGCACAGTCATTCACAGCCGTTGGTTTGAGGACAGTGAAAAAAAAGTCATACAAACAACAGTTAGAGTCAAAATAATTGGATTTAATCACTTTGTTGACACTGAGGTCATTTTGACCCCGAAATATTTTGTAGAGATACAAGGCTGTAAACAAAGTCTATTGACGCCAAGTTGAAAAGGTTTCCTTTAATGGACTGGATTAATGTTGGACTATGTTGGAAATACAGACGTCTATGCTAACATCGTATTTTCACGATCATAAGGCGCGGCGTACTAAAAGGCCCAGTCTCAGTTAAGTGTGCTATTACTATATTTAACACACACATAAGGCGCACCTGATTATAGGGCGCGGTTTTATATACAATCCACACTTCTCCCTTTAACATTCTCATGGTGTCCTCTAAAATCCGCCTTACACACACAAGCATACAAGTGTGCGTATTTAAAAATAGAGCGGGAGCAAAACAATGTCCACACTTTAACGTTCTCACGATGTCCTCTACTACCCCGGCTTTCTAATAATAACACACAGGGTGCACTGCACTATAGGGCGCCATATATTTTGAAGATTTTACTTTTAGGTGCGGCTTATAGTCGTGAAAATACGGTATTAGATATTACTTTAAAACAATTATGGGCAACGACCAAATGTTTTAGCATTTTAGAGAGCATTATAAGTGTTTTAATAGCCTATTATTTGGAAAACCTTAATAGGAATTCACAAGTTTTTGATGTGGTGAGTTTTTGGGACTTGGGACTTGGGAGTTCATAGCTGTTGAAGACACGATTTTGCTCCTGGAATGTTTTGCCCCGGACAAGTCACATCAGTTATTATGTGAAGAATTTGTTTAATTGAGGGCTGTTTTGGTTGTGGGTCAGTTACGTAACTTTTACGACAATGGTCACAGTCATGTTCTCCATGAGCGATGGACCAAGACTGTGTGAATCTGAACATGAGGGGCCACAGTCTGACGGGGTCTAAATCCAGCCTGAGTGTCATCCAGGAGAAGAATGGACACGTGCTTCACCAGTGAGTGGTCAAACAGCATTGTGGACATGAATGGCATAACTCAGAGGTGACTGCACGGAGGTACGGGGCACAAGTGGGTGTATTTGCGTGGGTTGTACTCACCCGTGAGATCGTGAGGGGCAGACAGAAGTCCTTCCCCCCCTGAAGTCTGAAGCCCCAGGGGGCGGGGCCTGCCAGGGTGACGCTGTAACTGCTCATGATTAACCTGCAGACAGAACAACACAGTGAAAGGGTGAAATAAGCAAAGACACAGGGAAGTGTGGACAAAAAGGACAATTATTAGGGACAGTGTTAAGTCAAGCAAAACAATCCAATCAATCAGAACAACATTCTGTTAAATGATTAGTGTTCGTTAAGGCACAAAGTACTTGGCTAGTTGTAAAGGAATGTGCAATAAACTGAAAGGCAACGTTGCACAGATGACAATATTGATGGATACAACAGAGTACGCCAATAGAAATATTGGATCCTGCAAGGTATGTGGAAATATATTCAATACATAATCATGCACAAGCAACTTTTTTGATTTGCGAGCCACAATTTGTCATAAAATTGCAAATAGGAGCTCAGGTCAGAGCAGAAAGATGGATTGTTCATTTAAACGTCAATAAATGTCATATAAAACTCTTGCAAAAAGGCTGAAATGTTAGCCTTCTCGATGCCATCTATAGGGAAAACATAGGCGACGCAGGGAAAAGGAAAAAAATCCCAATACAAATATGTCTGGAATGGGCTGCATCCCAGACCTCAGCCCCTGGTTTGACAATGTTTGTTCTAAAGTGAATTAGATGTGGGCGTTATGTCATGTACTTCCTTGGGGCACGAATGTCCTGGCAGTGTCCCAGAATAAAGTCTCAAAAACAAAGTGTCCTTGTGTGGACAACTCATCAGTCCACATCTCTTTCTTTTCCTTTCAGCTTGTACGTTTTTTTCAGGGGTTGCCACAGCGAGTCAACAATTTCCAACAATCTGCCCCTGTCCTCTGTATCTTCTACTCTAACTCCAACTACCTCCATGTCCTCCCTCACTGCATCCATCCATCTCCTTTTTGTCTCCTGCCTGGTAGATCCATCTCTAAGATCATTCTTCTAGCAATGAGGTTGTCCCTCCTCTGGACATGTCCAAACCATCTCAGTCTGTCTTCTCTAGCTTTTTCTCCAAACCTTCCTGTCTGTGTTGTCCCTCTAATCACCTCATTCCTGATCCTGTCCATCCTTGTCTCTCCTAAAGAGAATCTCTGCAACTGAAGTCATCTGAGGAACAGTTGATCCTAAGAAAAACTAGCATATTCAGCACTAAGGTGTCTGTAAAATATTGTTAAATATTCCTTAATCCCGGAAATTCCTCCATACTGCTGACACTGTGTATCTACTGAGAAGATCTACCCATGAAGATGAAGACAACACCGACTGATGTGGAGCTGGTTGTGCGGTAAAGCCTTGACAACGTATCTGATGGATCAGCGTGTTTTCAACCACTGTACAAGTATGGGAATTGAATATCACCTCAGATTCTGATTGGTTCTGGGATGTCATCTGAAGGCCACCGTTTTAAAAACATCACCAAATAAGTCAAACATTTCTGCTCCTCTGTTTACATCAAGGCCATCAGGCTGGAGCTATTTAAACTCCAGCACCACCTTCCGTTAATAGTCTTCTTCTTGAGATGCCAGCGCGGTGATGACAGCTTTAGTACACATCCTACACAGTAACATTCACATAGCGTGCTAGCGGTCAATGATCTGGAGTGTTTTCCAGACGAGCAAGACACAAGAGATAAGTTGTAACGAGGTGTGGAGTTCAGGATTTACACGTAACGTGATGTACAAAAAAAATCCATCAACGGAAAGTTGAGCGTAGCTTGATGAAGTTGTACCGTATTTTCACGACTATAAGGCGCAAATAAAAGCCTTAGATTTTCTTCAAAATGTGCGGCGCGCCCTACAGTGCGCTTGGACACCATGAGAACATTACAGGGGGAAGTGTGGGCGTTGTTTTGCTCCCACTCTTTTTTAAAATAGCACACTTGTATGCTTGTGTGTGTTGTTGATTAAGGCGGACGTAGTAGAGGACACCATGAGAACGTTAAAGGGGGAAGTGTGGGCGTGGATTGTGTATAAAACCCGTACCCTACGATCAGGTGCGCCTTATTTGTGCATGTTATTGACACACAAAACTAAGATTGCGCCTTTGAGTACGGTGCGCCTTATGGTTGTGAAAATATGGTACATAAACGAAACGAAAATTTTAAAAACTGTGTCGTAATCTAGAAGAATAATGTTCCTGAAACAAACAACTTCCCCAACTATCCCAACACTTCCTTTAAACCCTACTCGAAAAATTTACAGTAAATAAATACTTTAATAATAAATACTACTCAGATTAATTCCCATGACTCGTCCAAAACCACTCAATCTGTACATTTCTGGGAGTTTTTTCAATTCAGTGTTTTCAGACTAAGTCCTTGTTGTAGGTCAGCACATGTGCAGTCACACGGCTCATGTTGGACTTTGCACAGACAACCATGGTGCTGTGTGTTGTGTGGTTGCCCAGCTCCCAGTGAGGTGGAGTCAGGATGAGTTCACACACTGACTGTTCCAGGCGTTTCCAGAGTTTCATAATAAAAACTGGCAACAGAAAAATATGCTTTAATAAAGCACAACTAAATGTGTGCTGGGGCTTTAACATTTAAGTCAATGTCAGGGAACAGAATTCCAAACATGCCTCTGTTTTCATTGGCCCAGGAATTCCATTGTCACCAGTTAAGGCTCCAGGACACAAACATCCAGTTGACCGCTCGGGTGTTCATCCCTTCGATAGCTCAGTTGGTAGAGCGGAGGACTGTAGTGGCTACATAGTCATCCTTAGGTCGCTGGTTCAAATCCGGCTCGAAGGATTGTGCTTTTGCCCTTTTCTTAGGGTAAAAAAAAGCCTTAGTTTCAACTGTACTATTGGGAAATAATTTGTGTATTGGATACATTTTACTATTGACGCGTCAAAAAATCCTCTCCTTGTTCTCTTCTACAGAGGCACCAGAAACCCTTCGATAGCTCAGTTGGTAGAGCGGAGGACTGTAGTGGCTACATAGTCATCCTTAGGTCGCTGGTTCAAATCCGGCTCGAAGGAACATGTATTTTGAAATCACTGCTAGTTAATGTAATTTTGATGTTATGGCGAAGGTTCCCAGCTTCATCTTTGAGATGTTTGTAGGTCCAAAACATGAAGAACTTTTCAGGTCCAAATGTGAAGGACACCCTTTCAAATGTTCAAACATCCTTCAATGTAGTCTTCTTCACTCAATTGGTGACATACATTCAGAAACTATGTGGAAAATCCCATCATCTTCATAAGGTTAAGGACTACTGCATCTTTGAGCTGTTTGTAGGTCCAAAAAATGAAGAACTTTTCAGGTCCAAATGTGAAGGACACCCTTTCAAACGTTTCAGAAACTATGTGGAAAATCGCATTATCTTCATAAGGTTAAGGACTTCTGTACGTATCCTTCGATAGCTCAGTTGGTAGAGCGGAGGACTGTAGTGGCTACATAGTCATCCTTAGGTCGCTGGTTCAAATCCGGCTCGAAGGACATCGACCTTTTGTTGCCATGTTTCATACTAGTGAAAAAACATGGTAGAGTGAACCTGTGTATATCATGACTCCATTTTTTGACCTGTCTGTAGCTACAAAAGAGAAGAACTTCATTCAAGTACTTGTCCTTAAATGACAGGTGGTGGTGCGCTTCATCAACACAGCATGTGACATGTCACATGGTCTTTGTGAGGTTGATAAGTACACAACACCACCTTCGATAGCTCAGCTGGTAGAGCGGAGGACTGTAGTGGCTACATAGTCATCCTTAGGTCGCTGGTTCAAATCCGGCTCGAAGGAACATGTATTTTAAAATCACTGCTAGTTAATGTAATTTTGATATAATGGCGAAGGTTCCCAGCTTCATCTTTGAGATGTTTGTAGGTCCAAAACATGAAGAACTTTTCAGGTCCAAATGTGAAGGACACCCTTTCAAACGTTTCAGAAACTATGTGGAAAATCGCATTATCTTCATAAAGTTAAGGAATACTGTACGTATCCTTCGATAGCTCAGTTGGTAGAGCGGAGGACTGTAGTGGCTACATAGTCATCCTTAGGTCGCTGGTTCAAATCCGGCTCGAAGGACATCGACCTTTTGTTGCCATGTTTCATACTAGTGAAAAAACATGGTAGAGTGAACCTGTGTATATCATGACTCAATTTTTTGACCTGTCTGTAGCTACAAAAGAGAAGAACTTCATTCAAGTACTTGTCCTTAAATGACAGGTGGTGGTGCGCTTCATCAAGACAGCATGTGACATGTCACATGGTCTTTGTGAGGTTGATAAGTACACAACACCACCTTCGATAGCTCAGCTGGTAGAGCGGAGGACTGTAGTGGTTACATAGCCATCCTTAGTTCGCTGGTTCAAGTCCGGCTCGAAGGAAGATCTTTTTGAAAATTATTGCTTTATCTCAACAAATGTGGAAAAAACAATCAATCAATAGAACAACATTTTTTTAAGTCAAGAGAAATCAAAAAACAGTTATTCAACCGACTTAGTGGCAGAGCAGAGAACTACAGTGATAAAGCTTGACAATGCATCCTTACAAATATGCTTTTAAATATATATTAGTGAATTAAAAATCACTGTGAAATACTGTCCTCATAAGATCCAGAAGTAATCTCCAAAAATAAAAGTTTTTCAAAAATGACTAAAAACGCATTCATTCGTCTTAAAATACTTAGTTATTAATATTTTGGGGGTTAAAATTGTGTTTTTTTTTAATTTTTGGGTTTGGAGACTGGGGATAACTGTGAAATAATGTCCTCATAAGATCCAGAAGTAATCTCCAAAAATAAAAGTTTTTCAAAAATGACTAAA
>JAFBJS010003407.1:46753-65898 GCA_016785265.1 Paraplagusia blochii | reverse complement strand
GCTTGCTGTGGCAACCCCTGAAAAGCGGGATATGCCGAAAGAAGAAGAAGATTAATTAGCATAGTAATATTTATTGAAATGTTGTGTATTAAAAAAAATTCAAAAACTTAAAACCTTTGAAAAAAGAATCCTAGGGCCATATTTGGTCCATTGTGATGCCCTTTCAGTCCTTTTTCTGTTTTTACAAGTTTATGAAAAAAGCTCCAGTGAGATACGGGTTGCCGACCCCAGACTCTGGGTGAATGCATGAGCGAGGGGGGTAGGGAGCAGGAGAGTGAGAGTCTGAGAAGACGCAGGTCTATGTGTTCCGTCTATCGGCGTGGTTACAGTGGTCAATGACCAAACTTTGTAATTAAATCTTTGCAATAAATGCGGGACCGTTAATTAATGCCTCGACAAAAGATGCCTTCAGCCGATTGTTTTTCTGCAAAAATATATTATATTTGGTTTCATAAGTGTTTTCTGGCTATATTCATTAATTGCTATATTATGCCATATAATTAACATGGACCATCTTGTTTAAAAAGATTTACTAAAATTGTGATCTAGTCTAACGAAACTCTACAGCCTTAATTCCCAAACTCCATAGGGTTTATTGGAGATGATAATGTGTTTGCCATTTGACATCTATACAAAAACCCATCATCTCACTGTGGGAGTGGCCATATGTACTTCGGCCAGTGTGGGTTAAAGTTTGGATTTGGAAGTCTGACCACATCATTCTCATTTTCATTATTTATAGTAAAGAGCATCTTCTATCTGAGGTGTGATCACTTTCAATTAAACACAAGAGGATTCTGGTTTAATTTTGAGCCAACTTAGCTGTAACACTGAATCTAACCACAATGTATATTCTGTTTATTTTGATGGAAAGTGAAACATTGACATTACACGGATATGATGACACATCCATACCACTATATCTTTCTTCTGGAATTTATTGGCTCTAAATTCAATGTTAAACAATAGTTATTATGTCCAAAAGTCATAAAGATTGTAGCCAGAGTGGAATGAGAGTGGAATCTTTTGGGTATTGTTCCCAGAGGCTTTGTAAGTGGGTGAAATGTTGTGCCTCAAACCACCACCTCTGTTGAGGGATAACAAAAATGGCTTCTTCTTACACCTTTCTCAAACCAACTGTCTTCCCCGGCCAAGATTTAAACCTCATGGTCCTCAAAAGAGTGGTTGGCAATCAAGTGTACACTGCGTTCCAAATTATTATGCAAAACGTGTTCAACAATGGTACTGTAAGATTTTTTGTTTGTCAGTTTAAACTCATGAATGATAATGTGTATCATGGCTCTGTATATCACTGAAACCAATTGAAGACACCTTTGCTAATAATTTGGCAGGTGAGTCCAATTAATGGGGACACTACTATAGAAGGTTGTTCCACATTATTAAGCAGGCTACCATTTGATGGGAAAGAAGAGGGACCTTTCGGCTGCTGAAAAGCAAGAAATAGTTGAATGTTTGGATCAAGGAATGACAACAATCAAAATTGCCAAGAAACTTAATTTCGATCATTGCACTTTTGAGAAAAATGTAGCTGATTCAGAGCACACACTTGTGCATGCTGATAAAGAAAAAAATCCAGGACTCTTCCTAACAGGCAAATACGTCTGATCAAAGAAGCAGCTGTAAAAATGACCCACCACAGCAGCAGACAAGTTTTTGAAGCTGCTGGTTCCTCCAACGTGACCCGGATAACAAGATGCAGGGTCCTCCAGGGGTTTGCAGCGGTGAGTAAGCCATCGTTTCGACCTCCACTATCCACTGTACATAAGCAGAAAGGCTCCAGTGGGCCAGGCAATACCTGAAGACTGACAAATCTATTCTGTTCACCCATGAATGTTGTGCAACCCTCGATGGTCCAGATGGATGGAGTAGTGGATGGTTGGTTGACGGCCACCCCATCCAAACAAGGCTACGGCACCAACAAGGAGGTGGTGGAGTGATGTTTTGGGCTGGTATCATGGGGAGAAAGATTGTTGGCCCTTTCAGGATCCCTGAGGGTGTGAAGATGACATCCACAATGTATGTGGGGTTCCTCAAAGAACACTTCCTGCCTTGGTTGAAAAGGAAGAATCCAGCTTTTCAGAACAAGATGATTTTCATGCATGCCAATGCACCATGCCATACTGCAAAGAATACATCTGCATCTCTGGCTGTAATGGGCATCAAAGGAGACAAAGTTATGGTGTGGCCCCGATCCATATTAACAACTTTGGAGAATCATTAAGAGAAGTGTTTATGATGGTGGGAGGCAGTTAACAGCTCTGGGAGGCTCTGGGAGGCTATTCTGTCTTTGTGCAAGGCTTTTCCAGCAGATACTATCCAAAAACTGACACATTCAATGGATGGAAGACTTGAAAAAGTCAATTTCAACAAGGTGATGTTTTGATTTTACTGGAAAATCATGAGAACTGTTATTTATATAGATAATTTTGGAAAAGCCGAGAAAATATAATTTGCATAATAATTTGGAACCCAGTGTAGGTGGACGGCTGAATCCTGACCTGAGGAGTTAGCCCCCCTATGTTGGGCCCTCCGCCTGTGTCATTGGTCTCTCCAATGCAGAGGTCCGCACACTCACTTACCTCTATTTGTGGTAGGGGTGGGGTCTTCTCGTGACTGAAGCATTCGTATAACACCCAGTTTGTGCTCAAGTGGGTGGTGAAAGTCAAAATGGAGGCACTGGCCAATGTGGGATGGTTTCCTGCAAACCTCTATGTTGAGATGTCTATCTTATCTGTTATGCCTTGTTCTATTTTAAGAGTCTTAATGACTAGAACATTATCAAATTATCTTTAAATGAAAAAAGTAAAGGGATATGACTGGATTCCTGTTCTGGAATAAAGTACAGAAGTAGGTTTTTTTGACAGTGTGTTACAGTGACCCAGTACCAGATCCCAGGGTTAGGGAACACTGGTGCAACAGATCTCTTTTCCTTTCAAAACCGCCAAGGAACACGGTGAAAAAAAAATGGTTTCAGGACAACATAATGCAATTCCATGCACAACTAAAACAATATTTCAGATTTCATCTTAGTAGACAGAATTATGTATATTTGTTAATGATTATGTTCAATTCCATCTTATGAGCTTGGATGATAAATCAGTGATCTATCCAGCTTTGGTCTAAACATACTACAAAATATTGCAGTGCATGTCAGCATGTAGCTGAGAACAACAAACTCACAATGAGGTTGTGTCTATGGTAAAGTCTGTTGACTGAGTTTTTGTTACCTTTCAATCATATTGTAGGATTTGCATGTACATTTCTTTGTATGTTATGGTTGCCCTAAATTGCTTCTGTGAGTGTGCATCCTCTACGGGTTGCAATGGTGCGATCTTTTAAATAGGGTTGCTGACAGAGAGAGGCAGAGAGGATACCATCACTTGACTTCAGCTGCACTCATCTCAGCTACGCTCAACTCAACTCAGTTATGTGTGATGTCCTATTGGAGGCGATTCTAAAGACTCAATCTTTTGCATCTTTTATTTTTGTAGTTAAGTTTGTTTAGCAATAAATACACGAGACACATTTACTTTGTAATTCCTTTTCAACTTTTTTGGGCCAGCTGCGTGTCATGACCAACATTGCCTGCTTTCTCCAACTGGTAAGAACAAAGACAAAGGAAGAATGGATTAATGTTGTAGCAATTGTTTTTGCCAGTATACTGTACATATTATACTGGTTTTACCCATAAGCACAACTGTGATATCTACACTGTGATATCTACTGTGTTGTCAGAATGATGCTATTTGACCAGTCTTTGGAATTCTTACATGCAAGTTGTGCACAGCAGATTGATTCGACCACCTGTATACACATCTTCATTATTGTTGCCCTTTTTTCTTCAAAGTCAAGATGAGGTTAAAGATCTCCTGGGTCATCACTATTATAAACAGACCTGAGAGGAAATGACTCTCATGAGCCTTATGGTTTGCAGCAGGTGATTGTTACACAGAAATAGTTAAAAAAGGAAATCATCTTAAAAAGGAATGTCTAAAAATGTCTTAGATGTAGGTGAAGCAGAAGTACAGACACTGGAAAATAGCATTACATTTCATTGACAGAGACCACTTTATTACCTCTAAATGAAAACCAAGTGACTTCCTCTCTACTGTAGCTTTGAATTTTGAACTGTCCTATTTTTATTGGAATCAATGCATCACTGCAGCCCTCCACTCTCAAATACGTTACAAATATACAGATTCATTTAACTGAAACCATATTATTATTATATTGTCACATAAACCAAAATTTATTTGATTTCATGTTTTTAATTTAAAGACTGGATTTCTCATTTTGCCGACACACATCTCTTCATACTAATAAGGGCAGAAAAATGACTCATACCTTGTGTCATGCCTTTCTCTCCTTATTGTAAACTCCAACATGTTATGAACAGATTTTAAAAAATGATTAAAAGGGAAAAATGGCAATCAATTTTAATCAGGTTTAATGCTTTAGTCTGTAGGTTAATAAATCATGCTTCAGGTGTATTCAAAGTAAACTTAAAAAACAGTTCCTTACTAAATCAGCATAAGTAAGTTGAACAAAAATGTCATGGTTTATTGTCAGCAAAATTGTAAACACAAAATTGAAACCACGTACTCAAGCATGTGCATGTTTTGTGCACGTGAACGACAAGCATCATTAAATTTTCCATTCTGAAAATGTAGCTGATGACCATTTCTGACAAATGCTAAAATATATTTTTTAAATAACAGAAATTCCGACAACTATACGGGTTTTGACCACACAAGAACTTGACTTAACCTGTACCAAATGCAACCATGATATTTACATTGACCTGTCACCACATAAACTTAACCTATGTAAAGAAATCCAAGTGTGGAGAACTTGTCCAAAAAAGTAGACAGCACCTCCACTGCCGCATCTATCAGTGTGTTTGTATGATCTGCCTGCCAAACTTTACATTTACAGCTGCTTTGGAAAGAAAATTTCACAGGCATTCTCATTGTGAGACAAGAGGTGAATATGTCTGTGTGTTAGTCCTGCATGTCATCATACACTTAAATTCTGTACTCCCTACTCCTGGGGTGTGATATCTTGGTGTTCTACAAGTTCATCACGGTACCATTCTGCTTGTCGCTTCCTCTGGATAACAGTAAACACCAGCTTCACCCCACAAATAGACACATTGGCAGATGATCTGCTGTCCAGCGCTCACAGAGGAGGGCTACAAGTCAGGAGCTCAAGGGAGGACCGTCCATTGAGGTCCACACATGTACCTTCACTGCTAACACTGTCATCACACCCTGCTGCTTTTAGCACTTCTCTTGTTGAGGCTCTAGATTACTCAATCCATTCTAATCCAGAGCAAACAGTTGACAAGCTATCTGTCCGGTGCAACAGCCTGTATGACTGTGCATTGACTGTCTCAGCTCCAGCTGGTGCTCTGCAGTTCTTGGCGAAGCCACGATGGCAGCGGTTGACCCAAACGATTCAGCAGATGAAGCAGTTCCATGTTATGCTCACGGTAGTAAATAGTCAGAAAGGCACGGGACTGCAGTTACAGACAAAGACAGGCAAAAGAAAAGGTAAATATCAAAAAAATATTCTGATGGGTTAAGCATATTGTTGCAATGATTGTGTAAATTTTCATTTTCATTGATCAACTGAAGGCCATTTAAGAAAGCAGTGGGAGATTACTTCATTCTCAGCATATTAATTGTGAGTGTAAAAATTTTTAATTTCACTCATTAATTTAGGTTAACATTTATGCTGGCTAAACTGTCAGCCCATAAACTTCTACTCAACTTGTAAACACACATACAGTTAAAGAGCTTTGTTTAATCTGAACATGATGTTTTTCTAAAAAACATTTCACCTCTAACCTAAAGGGCTTCTCCAGTTCTAACTATTAGTGAGGATTACAGAAGTTGTTTTATATATGATTATTATATTTTATATAATTATAACTTATTTGAAATAACCCCTGTACTCCCAAAAAAAGACTTAAAAAAGACTTGAAAAAGCCTCTGTGGTCCTGTTGCCTAATAAAATTCTTTTGACCTGACAACCACCTTGATGACTGATTATCTTCCATCGATATTTAGCACGCATATACAATGCATCGCAATATGCATGTACATTTTTATATGAATGTGTGTGCCTCTTTATATATCTAAATATACAGTGTAATCCTATAAAAGTGTGTCACAGGAACGCACCTCAGGATTCATGTCTGGATACTTTCTGCCTTTACTCTTGCCCAGACATTTGGGACGGCCTCCTTCCCCTCGCTGACACCAGAAACCTTTTCCATCATCAAACCTGTGTTTGCATGGATAACTTAAGTTAGTGTTCTTAGTTACTTAAGCTGGATAAAAATTGGTTTGTGTATGAGCATGTGAACATGTGTTACATTAGAGCTTGGGTGTAGTTGAAAATGGGGGTAATGCCAAGAAACCTCTGGATTCCATCCATCACCTGTGCTGGGTTTGTTCGCAGGAGAGCACCATCAACAACAAGTATCTAAACACAGAGAGCCACATGTAAATTTTAGTGTCACTCTAAACTAAACAATACTAGTCCACTGGTAGAATACAGAAATCAAAGTGATGTAAATATGAGTATGTACCTAGTGTAAATGTCATTGGGGAACAGTATCTGTAATGTCACCCACCTGGCTGGGCTGGTAGTGTTGTAGCCAGTGTTCCAGGTGAGTGGCGTAAGCTCCTGGGTTAAGGCAGCGTCTCTGTAGAACTTGCAAGTCCTTAGAAGCTGATGGACCAGCTGTCACCACATTATGGAAAGTATTGTTGAGGGCTGTGGGGTCCTGGTGTGCCCTCTGGTGCTGTGGTCAATTACACACCCAGTTGATTTAGTGCAGTGACTAGTGTAAATTTAAATAAAAAAAGGAGAGTATAAACAGTGGATGTTTATGTAGGTATTTTACCTGGTACCATGAGTAAGCCCTGTCTGATGGATTGATAAGCACTGCCAAGATTTTGGCTCTGGGCAGGAGAGCTGCAGCTCTTTTAGGAGCTACTTCAGTGTCAAAGTAGTTAGCACTTTTCTCAAACATAAAATCCGTGCTGACATTTGAGGGGAATGGGAAGAAGTCCATGTACCTAAAAGAGAGAAACAAAAGCAATTTAAAGTAATTTGCTGTTTAATGTTAATTTTTAATTTTATGACAAAAAAAAGGATAAAAAGTGAAAATAGATTTTTTTATAAATATTTCTCATTACGACTCAGCGTCATGGATTGACAATAATGTGAATAACCTGTTTATATTATATTAAAATAATCTATGTATGTATGTATGTATGTATGTATGTAAGTATGTATGTATGTATATCAGAGGTCTTGCTTTCAGAATGAATGGCTTGCGAGCACTCTAGTAGATTTGAAATCCGTTCTACTGATAATAGTGTATTTTCAAGAACTTTGTGACCGACATAATTGCATAATTAAAGCTTTGTAGACATACCAGTCAATTCCATTGTCATAATTGCCTCCACTGAAGAACTGAATCTCCTCAAAGGTGACAGGACTGGGGAAAGAACTGGTAATTGCTGGGTGGAGGCTTAGGAATGAATGAAGCGCTGTAGTGCCTTAGATTAAGACAAAGCATTGAAATGGGTAAAACCCAAGATTGAACGAGGGAGATAAATGAGCTGATTATTTGAGTCTGATACCTGTTTTCTGTGGTCCAACAACAAGGAACTTGGGAAGTCGATCACAAGTCTTTTCTTTTGACCAGATATCTTTGTGTCTTTTATCGTGACAAGGATTCTGAAAAATGAAGAAGTAAACATTTTGTGTGTGATTAACATTATTAATCACACACTTAAAGTAAGTCATCCTTATCCATACTGCATTGTTTTCCGTATACTACAATCTTGTACCAAAAGTCAGTAACTCATAACCCTTTTCCATTCGTAAAATTTTTGGTGATATGCCATTGAACTATAGTAATTAGACATAATCAATATTAACTCTTTGCTTGTATTTAATAGACTGATATTGTTGGACACGCTTAAGTTTTTATTCAGATACCCTCAGGTGCTTACGTCCAGTAAATGTCTTGGGAGGCCACCAGCAATGTTGGCATATTTTATGAAATCCAGGCAATGTGTTTTCCGATTTTCACAATCAATGTCAAAACTTATGACAAATCTTGCAGATATTACAGCATTACATTAAAATCATGCTGATAATGTCAATCTTTTACATGTAAAATATGTGCTGAGGCTAAATAACTGTTTGGAAAACACTTGGTTGATTAATGTTTGAATGTAAGCAGTCCTGCCTACAACCCAGGAGCAACAAAACAATATAGACTGTACTAAGAAATTCCATCATTACACTGACCTGCCAGAGTGGGCCTCTCTCCTCAGGGAAGATCTGGAAGTATTTTTCAGCAAGTTGCACAGGTGGCAGTGTCTGTAGCCGAAGGTTAGTCCAACACTGAACAAACTTCACCAAGGACTCAAATGTGTAAAGTCCTAGCCGGTCATTACCGTAGTTTGACAAATGCGTCATGAAGATGCTGATCTAGAGAGAGTCAGTACAATGAAAAGTTAGCCTTAGGTTAACAGCAACTCTTTAAAGAAAAATAATAAAGATGTTGTCAAGTGGGAGAGAAATTATACTAAGTTCATTTGCAAGATTAAGATTAGACCTATACAACACACACCAATTTTAGAATCCAAAAAGGTGGGACACAATCAATCTAAATACAGGCTAAATATAAAAAAAAAATTAGCCTTACTGTAGAGTATGTTCAAAATGGCTTTTAAAATGTATTAATAATATTAATAGTGCATTATTGCCTTGAAAGACAATTTAGATTATTAATTAATTATTAGCCAATAGGCTAATATTCTTATTAGTGCTTCCATGTTGTTCGGTTCCTTAACTGATTTTACCATTTTTAATTCAAAAGCAGCTGACTAAGGCACTCTAGATGTCTCATACTTAATTCTTTTAAATGAAAACTATTGATTATGATAAAAATACGTTAATGTGGACCCTAACACTACACATTCAAATGCTCTCAGTTAGCTTATAAAATATTCAGAATAGTGAATAGTATGGTTGATAATTCTTTGCTTCTTACATTTAAATCCTATCATTTTACATTATAGAAAAAGTCCTGGTACATTTGGCTTTGTCACTTGTGTCCAATTGTGGTCTTGTTTATTTATGTTTAAAGCACTGAGTCTTACAGGGTTTAACAGCACTGTAAGGAATAACTCTCCGCCTCTGATGCTCTTATCCAGCTCTTTAGAACCTCCTGGGTATTCATTATAGAAAATTGTATGGGTAAACAAGCCACAAGTTTGCCGAGGCAACACCTAAAAACACAAAAGAAAATACAAAAGTTGTTAGGAGATTATTTGTTCATGCTCTTCTACATTGATGGCTCCTGTGGCTTATTTATAGCATACATATGTACTGAGACACTAAAATAGACACCTTGGTGTCAGAGGTTTTTGCTGATTTCCCTATTACTTTGCTTTATGATTTATGGGATCTATTACATGATGCACAGTACTTTACAGATGAAAAAAAATCATTCTGGTCCATTTGAACGACTTAAAATTACTTTATAATTAACTCAGACTTCAAAGCATAATGCATTAAATAAGCAGAGCATGTGATTGCTATGAGTCACTCCACACTTGAATCTCCATTGGTTAAGGAGATTTTTGCTGCTGCTCCTTCTGCCATATTGTTTCTCAAAGTTGGTACCCTCTTCCTGAGCTGCCATTATTACTCACATGGACCATTCCAAAAGCAGCCACCCATAAGAACGAGGGGAAGTGACATGTGCTTATTATTCAGTAAGAAAGGCAATATTGGTGTATGCTTTCAAAGCTAAACATGAATTATGATTTCTATGACAATAAATTAACCAATTGCTTAGAGAGAGAGTCCATATCTACATCAAAGTATATGTACAGCCCTCACTGGCTACCACCCATTTAAAGAAAAGGTTTAATTAGACTAACTACTGGTTAATGGTTAAAAGAGGCAGTCAGACCTTAATTCCGTTATGAATGAATCCACGGCGATATCGTGCTGGTCTCAGATGAGGGTATTCCTCTGTACTGGTTACCTTTATGCCCCACACAGATTTCCAGGCTTCATAGAGCTGGCTGTGTACTGGGTAGACACCAGAATGGTGAGGAGCCACTGCATAACCCATATCTGTGGGGATACCATGTTCCTGAAAAGAAGGAGCATAGCAATGAGGAAACAGAATAGGAAGGGATTACGGGAACAAAACTATGTTTCCCTTAATACATCTGACCAAATAATCATTGACATTAAGTTGAATGTACACTGAACATGTTGATGCTCACCTGAGCAAAAAGCTTGTTTAACCTCATTTGCTCACCCAGGACACTGACATTGTGAAAAAGGTGTGGCTGCATGTGGCTCCACATATGTGGAAACCACCAGAAGTCCATTCTGTGTTGCAGTAGCATGTCATCTCCCTGATCTTCTTCATCAGTACCTTAATACGCAAACATACACAATTCTGTTCTTTTTATAATCAATAACAATCATGATGTAAAAAGTAAGGCCTTCTTTTTTGGCCTACAGTTACTTTGGTGAATTGATTGGATGATTAAAGAATTAATATCTCACTATCTGCATTTGCACAATTGAAAAGTCTCCACTTCTGTTGAGCAAAAATTCTCAGGCTACAGTAAATTAAAAACTTGTTAGAACTGCAACACATATTACATAAACATATAATTTGTTAAATGGTGTAACTAAACTGCATCTTAAAAAAAGAGGGTGTATTTGTATACAAATAATCAGGGATCGCAGCAACCCTTAAAAAGGGTTTTCTGATTTGTTTGCTTTGGTTGGTGTTATCTTGCTAGTTGGGTTTTTTTTCCTTAAGTTAAAGTTATAAAACTCTTATTTCTTTTTATAATATCAAAGGAATGGAAATGAAGATATAGGCATAAAAGGTGCACAAATTTAGCCAACTAATTATATTTTACATACCTGTATGATAAAACTTTCCAGAAAATCCAAGGTTGAAAGTAAAATTTGGGACCAAGGCTCTTAGTTTGCTCTGTATATTTAGCAATGCCTTTAAAAGATCAAAAAAAGAATCACACATTAAAATCCAGCTGTGAGGTGAAAAAAAAAGTAAACTTCAACTGCCGAACTACCATGATGTACATAAAGACTGTATTTTAAGTGTATACTATAATAATTACTACTTTAGCCTTTTCATCAATGTGTTCAAATTACACAATAAAATACATCTCCATTAATGAATTTCATTTTAAGCCTCCCCTTGACAACCATTAGAGCACTATTATAGAATTGCTGTTTGTATAATGGTTTATATAACTATCTTTATTTACTTTAAATTAATTAAAATTATTTGTCAGCCTTATGAAGGTAAACAGTCAGGGGTCATACAAGTCGAGTTTGACTGTAGTTACATGAAACAATAGTTGTAATAGTAGGTGTAATCAATTACACTTCGTTTGTATTGGGGAATATCAACTTGGTTTAGGCTAAGGCTGCTTTCTGACAACATTGCATTGCTTGCTGTAGTGAATATTCATTCCCACTTGGTAAGTGTGTTGCAGTTGTCATTACAACAGATTCCGAGTAATTGGACTTCTAAGTCCCTATCTAGTGCCTAAAGCGACAATAATAAGTTTACTTTGTTGGTGTGTTTTTTTAAATTAATTGTTAATCAGGCATAACAGTTGTTGGTCAACATTTTAATTGTCAACGATCAAGATGCAACAATCATTGCATCTTTCCTTGAATTTAAGTCTTTTTCTTTCTAATTTGAGACCTGAAGACATTACTTGCTATGCAGTTAATTTATGGGTTTTTTTTGTGAAAGCTGTTAAATGTCTTTATGCTTCAAGAGTTCTGTTTGTTCTCTTTTTTTCCTTCCATCCTTTCTTTCATCACAACAAGCTAAAGTGAACTTTTAAACTTAAAAACTGATGTATGTAGTAGTTTTTTGAGCGATGCTTTTTAAAGTAATATCTGAGTGCGTTATCTATATTCATTAAAGAATAACATAAACATAAATATTATTACAATTACAACAACAGAATACATACATTCTTTACATTTATGTTGGACTGTATGGATGTTTTTGGCCATAAAAACTGCTTTAAATGAAAGCTATTGGTCCATTAAACTGAGGTTCAACTGTAGTTATATCCAAACTGTTTCATAAAGAGCTGCAACCCCTGGATTTAGTTTCAACAAACCAGGAGCACATAGCTGACGACAGAAAATTGATTGAATTGAATACTCTACATTGAACATACAACAGTAAATATTTGTATATATTTATTTGTATTCTGTTTAAAAATTGGTCTGTTCACTCATACTGATTTGTCTAAATGCTGTACCAAACCTGAAATCAATCAAACTATATCTTAAATACCAATAAGACAAAAATAATTTCTATCTAGTTATGCTAATTTAGCTATTGGTAATAAAGACTACTTACCTCTACATCTGACACCTTCATACGAGTTCCTTCCTTGCCAACAAATATATCATCCACATCCACCAAGATGTGACGGTCCAGAGACAAACACAGTCTCTGTCCCGTTAGATATGCAATGGCGTCTACAAATATGAGCTTGTGAAGCCAATAGTTGAGATTATTACCAAAAAGGACTCTTTGAATACCATCGTAGATGCCAAGGTCCTGGACTACTGTGGCATGAAGAGCCCGCAGGTGTGTTGGTCCTAAGTGTGCCAGTGTCTCAGATGATTTGGTGCTGGCCAGAAGCACTGGTTCATAGGTAGAGTGGTTAGATTGAAAAATGGTCCAGTCGTCTCCTGGTAAAATGCCCTGCTCCACCTGATTGGGCTTAGAGATGTAGAGAAGAGGAGCGCTAGGATTGATGCGGTAGTCCCTGAGTCCAAGATGTGAGTGTAGAAAAAGGGGGAAACCTTTCAGCTGTGCACTAAGCAGAGAGTTTTCATTTGCTTTGTAGAATCCAATAACCCCCACTCCATACTCAGTACAGTACTTGTCTAATAAGTCTCTGTTCCAGGCATCCAGATTGACATATTTTAAAACATTTTCATAGATGATGAGTGTGTAGCGTCCACGGTTATGTTCTGTTAGTGTGGGCAAGTCACCCTTACCAGGTGCAATCTCTGTCTGGTAGTGAAAGCGGCTGGACTCCAATATGGCTACAATCTCCTGCCCAAGCTGAGAGTAGATGCTCTCCACAAATACTAGTACCACAGGCTCTGTTCTGGAATTATCCACTGTCTTTACCTGCCTTAATCTGCCTTGTTGCAGGGGCAGGAAAAGTGGTGCTCTTTCTGCAGCTCGCCCGCCATCTGTAGCCCCAGTGCTGGCTCCTGCTGATATTCCCCCACCACATTCACTAAACGGTAAAGGTGGGGCCTCCTTGATTTTGGGACTATTAGAGACATAGTATGCGAGGAAGGCCATTGACAGTAAGCAGAAGATGATTAGAGCCAGAATGAGGCGATGAAGCTCAAGCTGGCGGACTCCACGCATAAGTTTCCACACACCAAAGCCTGCACCTACCATGGTGTTCTAGCAAGGAGGCGGAAATGGACAGCAAGTGGTGAACAGAGACAAGCCTGCAGGAAGCAGCAGTAGAGTTAAGATACGAAGAGGGAAAGTTTAGGGAGCTAGCTTGAGTTGTAGTTACACGCACTAAGCTGTGCTGAGAATTAGCCATTTACTTTAGGTTACCATGGCCAGCAATATCCATTACCCTCTCTACAAATCTATATCAACTGGAGCAAAAGCACCCTTTTAGATGCCTGAATAGAAGAAGGAAGAACAGATACTTTCTATTTTGTTGGAATACAAAGGATAAAATAATATGTCGAAATGAAAGTGTGTTAGTTGGTCAAAATAACTGTTTGCTTTGCTGCCAAGATGGTTTCCCAAAATGAAGTTCAATGTTGAAGTTTAACTTATTGCTGAAATATCAGTCCTCTTTTCCAAGCAGCTGTCCTTGTCACTTTTCCAGTAGAAATAATATTGTTTGGAGTACACAGCAGCTTTTGCAGCCTTTCAGCAGCAGAAGGGTGTAACGTGGTGTGCTGTCCTCTGGGGCTGAACCCCGTTGGGCCTCCTACTTTGGACATCCCAGAAGACACCTGGAGATGAGAAATGAGACATACATGGGTTGGGTTAATAGAATTCCAAAAATAACAGGAACTGTGTGTTCCACAAGATGCATAAACAAACTGGTAAACAAGCTAGAAGTATTATTTTTAACTTGAAAATAATGCTTCAAAAGCTGATTATCCTGCAATATTGCCATTGAATGGCATATACATTCCTGATTGAACTCCATTAAATAATATTTAAATTATTTATTAATACAACACACATAACGTTTTCTAAATCTTGAATCAACTTGACTTGGGTAACATGTAAGAGCTACAGTTACTAAATTTATCCATTGTACTGTATTGCACCATTTGAATATATAATCATCATGACATAGTGCTCATTTTTTATTGCACCTGCATATGTCTATCACTGACTGGGTAAATACTTAGTTGTTAAAACACATTTTTTTAAACATAGTGTTGAGTCCCTTGCTGACCAAACACCACTGGATGTAGTTGCAAGAACACTGTCAAGTCTGTTCAGGTGTCTGTTTCCAGCTGCAGCTAGATCAAGTCCAGACAACTAGAACACAGGCACGCTGTAATTGTAAGAGATCCACAACATTGATATGCTTGAGATTCATATCCTACTATTATCAGTTACCTTTCTAAAAGGGATTATCTAAAACGACCTATGATACATGATCACTTCATACAATAGTCTAATTTACACATGAATTCATAGTCGGACGTTACGACTGCGAAAATTTAAAGCAAATTTCAATTTAAACTTGGGCCGTGCCTACCCTATCAATCTTCTTGCAGAACTGTGGGCACCAGAATAAGACAGAAGGTCTCCTCTTTCTTTTACATGTAAAACTGCAGTGTTACAAAAACAAAAAATATCATGACAATTAGCTGTACCACAGTATTTATGGCTGTGACTGTGTATTAAACCTACATACAAAACATTTTTAGCATATGCAAACATTGTAAAACATAAAACAAAATATTACCCTTTACCTTTTATATGTACAATAAATAGTGTTTTCTTTTCAAGCCAAAGTGCATTGATTGCTGACTTTTTGCTAGATAGAAAATGCTGCTTGAGCCAGTGGCATTGTCTCTGCTATTTGTGTGGAACTCCAGGGTTCACTTGCAGGGCAAGATTAAACCCCAGTTAGGGCACTTGGTGCCTTTGAGTGAACTCACCACTGGCAAGAATGTTCCTGGGGAAGCTGTTATGGTGTTGTGTTTTTTGGAAAGCAGTTGTAGAGACCGCAAACAAACAGATAAAAATGGATATTAAGTGATGGATAAAAGATGAAATGCATCAAAACTTAACAATGAATATTTTCAACACATGTCTTGTTACGGGGCAGAAGATAAAAAGTCAAGTCATTCAGAAGAAAATTATCTTGACAAATGTCACATCTGTTCAGTTCTCAAATCAAATGGTTAAAACATTGACCAAGCAGTTGTGCCTATTAACAATGTGATCAACTACATGTCAAAGGCAATTCTCTCATTTTGCTCCATTAGTTTGAGAAACAGTGAAAAGAAGAGAGTAGGTACTAACTCAATGGTATTACTGTGCGGCATTAATGACTTCAACAATCTTAATAAAGTGACAAAAGTGTGTGAATACAGCAAAAATACATTTAATTTAAAACTGGTGTGAGACAGTGATGTGTTCTGAGGGTGCAGTCTTCAAAAGATTTGGAGGAAGGATTCCGTTCATGCATGCTCAGGAATGTGGCCTGTGCGTACCCAAACCCAGTTCTAAACAAGGTTGTAGTCATCAGATCATTCATAAACGCATTCATTCCTGTACTTAGGCAAACAAAGAAGAAAGTTACATCTCTTTTCCCGGTCATAGTTAACAAAAAAAAAAAAAAATAGCACCACTGTCAAATACACCAGTATTAAAAAAAGAAAGTTACACTCAGCCTCAAGCAGTCATCATCCAACCTATTGTCAATATATATATATACATTTCACTTGCGTTTCAGAACATTTGCTTTTGTAATGTGAACTATAACATTGTCAGCAAGCATAAAAACTAATACACCTTTAGTTGAAAGTTCTACTGTTATAACCAATTTGTAAGTTGTTAATAAAAAAGAACTAGTCAAGTGCCAGGCAGAGTGTAACAAACATAATCCAAATTACACAATTCATTTGTTTTTGTCCATCAATCCATTTTCATCCAATCATCTGGTTACTTCAAGACATTTTATCTCTCATCCAAAAGGTTTCTTTCTTTCCAGTCTTCATTTCACAGCTCATATCATTGAGCTGCAGAGAATTTTGTTGTGCGACATGGTGGGGAGGTAAGGAACTCACAGTTATTGATGCCTTCACAACAAAGAGTTAATTTTTTTTTAAATCCCAGGATAACTGAGACAGCATATTAAAGAACCTATTGGAGTCTTTTGGCAGTTGCCATACAATGATAACTGTTGCTAGTATTAACTAACTACCTCCACATAACAATGTCAATAGTTATAATAAATGTTCATCCTAACTATGATGAACATTCAGTTTATCATAGATCTTTAATATGATCTCAAGGCGTCCTCACAAACACACAAACATTACGTGTGTGTATATTACTATACCATACACAGTGTGTGTGGAAATACTATACTATACTAACGACATCAAATAATTAACCTTCAACAAGTCAACAGGAATTGAAAGAAGATATCGACTTCAGTGCAAAACAGCCTTTTACAAAGAAGCCATCTATAACAACACAAATTGTGGGATTTAAATCACTGCCTGTGCGTTTGTTTGATCATTCTTTCGATACTGCCAACACATAAAAAAATACATTCTACAGCTACATCGGTAGCATTACGTACAGCAGAGAAGAAAGTAAGAAACGTGGAATAAACACAAAGACACCTGGGAAACTTTGTTTCCAGTCGAACAGCAGCCCGCCGAGGGCTACAGTTAGCATGATAAACCTGGTCTGATGTTCGCTAATGTTAGCACGCTCCATTGCAGATAACTACTGCTATGCAATTTTTGTAGTAAGTTTATAACTGTACCGTTAACACTCCAGCATAGTCTCCTCTACTTCATGGTCTGTTACTCCCACAGCGCTGCCACATTATTCTTCTTCTAATGATGATTCCTGGGCACAGAGACGTCAGACTGCTGGGTAAAGCTACAACTAGCTGCCACAGCTAATCGAAATGAAGCCGCTCCACCTCTGCCGGAGTGTCACGACATTGGGGGAAGTGACAATGGCTCCAGTATCACAAATATATTTTATCTACAGTCAGCGGTGTGTTTATATCAAGGGAGCGACACCACCCCAAGTGTTTGGAGTCAAAAGTCAACTTCTGCACATAGCGAATCCATTCGCCATCTTGGAGCTACTGTAAACCCGGACTCAACCAAGAGTGGAATTACCGGGGGAGGGCTTAAAAGAGACGTCACCCCACCAACTACCTTTGTTTTCACAGACCGAAGTTTGCAAATGGGAAATGTATCACTGACTGTTACCGTCCAGACCAGAGGTCTCTAACTAAAAAAAGTCCAGGGCCACTAGATGTAACATTTCACCACAAGGTTGGCCCTTTGGTGAAATGTTACAGTTAGTGTCCCTATGAGCTATTAATGTTCAATTAAGGAAAAAAATCTATTATATAAAGGTCAGTTTCCCAAAGAGTGTAATACAACTATCCATATTGGAAGAAATAACAAATAATATATTTATTTTTTCTTGTAATAAGATATAAGAAATAATGCATTTTATTTTATTAAATAACAAATAATAAAATATAAATAAATGATCATATAGTAACTGGTTAAATTACACAATGCTTTGCATTGATGCACAGTGCATTAATCAGTAAAAATACATTTACTGTAATGATCTAAACAGACCATTTTTTTTGCTGAACTCGTTAAGGTTATCAATGCGCCAGTGGATCAAATTGCCTCTATGAAAGAGAAAACTTTCAGGCGTGTGGGATAAAATTTTTCACCCAATTACATTAACTGGATAAAAAAGGGAGTGCTATTATTGATAACACTATTAGAAATAATCAGTTTAAATACAATAGTCAAATAGATAGCTAAGTTAGTCAATATTTCACAGAGCTACTTCTTCTTCAGCTTGTCTTTTTTTTACGTATTGCCAGTGAGTCAACATTTGTCATCTCACCCTGTCCTCCGCATCCTCCACTCCAACTCCAACAACCTCCATGTCCTCCCTCACCGCATCCATAAATCTCCTCTTTGGCCTTCCTCTTCGTCTCTTACCTGGTAGCTCCATGTCCAGCATTCTTCTCCCAATATAACCACTGTCCCTCCTCTAAACATGTTTAAACCATCTTAATCTGGCTTCTCTAGCTTTTTCTCCAAACCTTCCCATCTGTGTTGTCCCCCTGATTACCTCGTTCCTGATTCTGTCCATCCTTGTCACCCCCAAAGAGAATCTCAGCATCTTTAACTCTGCCACCTCCAGCTCTGCCTCTTGTCTTCCTAGTGTCTCTAGTCCATACATCATGGCTGGTCTCACCACTGTCCTGTAAACCCTTCCCTTCACCTTAGCTGACACCCTTCTATCACAGATCACTCCAGAGACCTTTCTCCAGTTGTTCCATCCTGTCTGTATTCTATTCTTCACCTCTTCCACAGTCTCCACTGCTCTGAACAGTTGAGCCCAAGTATTTGAACTCCTCCACCTTCTCCACCTCTGCCCCTTGTAACCTTACCACACCTTCTGCTCTGCTCATTGTAACCTCACCATTCCACTCTTCTCCTTTTCATTCACACACATGTACTCGGTCTTGCTACGACTGACCTTCATTCCTCTTCTCTCCAGTGCAAACCTCCACCTCTATAGGTTCTCTTCTAGCTGTTGTCTGCTCTCACTGTCATCTGCAAACATCATTGTCCATGGAGACCCCTGACTGACCTCATCTGTCAATCTGTCCATCACCAGAGCATACAAAAAGGGGCTCAGGGCAGATCCTTGATGAAGTCCCACCTCCACCTTAAAGTCCTTTGTCCTTCCAACA
>JAFBJS010003407.1:8489-36607 GCA_016785265.1 Paraplagusia blochii | reverse complement strand
TATTATTATTATTATTATTAAGTTATATTATTAAAACTTTGAAAACTCTCTTTCTTTGTAAATATGTTTACATGTTTTAATGTGCGGCTTATATACAGGTGCGGCTTGTGTATGTACAAAATCGGTTTTCCTCTAAAAATGTACTGGGTGCGGCTTATAATCAGGTGCGCTCTGTAGTCCGGAATTTACGG
Source organism: Paraplagusia blochii (assembly GCA_016785265.1). NCBI lineage: Eukaryota > Metazoa > Chordata > Actinopteri > Pleuronectiformes > Cynoglossidae > Paraplagusia > Paraplagusia blochii. The sequence continues at coordinate 36,416 of JAFBJS010003407.1, read as the reverse complement.
TATATAGGCTATAACGATTGGCCAGTTTTTTCAGAAGAACGAACCTGCCATATTAATGCACCACAACAGCGCAAGTGTGTGAGCCTTTATAGGTGCTGTGGAGATGAAACGTTAAGTACGCCTATTGTTTTGCATCACTAATTGTAGCCTAAAACAGCAATAATTTTTATGTACAATGCAGATTGGCACGAAAATTTGAATGATATTTAAATAAGGCCTATAGATAAGGTACAGTAAAAAATAAATAAACAAATCCCGGGAATTCCCGGGATTTGTATATGAACATTTTTTTATATGAAAATTTTTGCTGTACAGAATGATAAATATCTGTGAATCTAAATTACTTTCCAAAATTGCTACTGTTGACAGACAAGTAGAAAAACAGTATGAATCTATTGCAGGCAAACACTACTCAATATCAAACCATAGACTCATTACATCACTTAATGTTATACTTTTATCTAAAAATAGTATCCACTCTTACCCAGCCGAGAAGCCAATCCTAACAGCCATTTTACATCTTCGGTGTAAGGTGGACTCCTGGAAAAATTGTTGGGGTGGTCATTGTGAGCTCGCCTGCCCAGCATCTCAAGGGCCAACATGCCTTTACACACGCACAAACATAACAGATTAAAAATATATTAATATTTTAAATGTTGTGCTTAAATCCAACTTTGTGAGGTTATGCCATTAGACAACATAGATTCACAGACAATAGTGTATGTAATCCAATCCATGGATTTCTTGCAATGTACTATTTTTTAATACAGTTATCCAAAACGCAGGTTGCACGAACTTAAGTACAAAAAAAGTGTGACTTATAATTATAGTATGTAGTTTTACACAAGCCAAGAGTGTCATGTAGCAACTGCCAATATAAAATTATGTAAAACAACAAAATGTAAAAACATTGAGGTCAACTTAACAATAGATTCCTTGAAAAAATTTCACTTTCAATCAATGAATATTAATAGATAATATTGGTGTGTTGTTAAGCATCCCTTGCTTAAATGAGGAATGCTTAAGCATTTTATAAATGCACTGTGAAGGTTGCCAACTAGAAAATAGTAATTTGTAGCTCTCCGTAATAATTGTTACAGTTCTAAGAACTAAACTTGGTTGAAATCAACAAAACTTTCAGCTCTCAGAATGTTACTATGTTTCAACTGTGTTCCATTAAAATATATCAGGAGTGTAACCAACTCAAATTTACTGCACATAGAGTAATAGACTTGGGATGTTAAAACTACAAGAAATACAGTTAAGTTTTGAAAGTTTTTTCTGTGTCTTCATTTTTCTGCAAATATATCAGTAGTCTGTTCAACCAGACAGCAACCGCCTTGATGTTTTCTTTTCCTTTCGGCTTATCCCATTTTTTTTCAGGGGTTGCCAGAGCGAGTCAATAATTTCCATCCCACCCTGTCCTGCGCATCCTCAACTCCAACTGCAACCACCTCCACTGTTCTGTAAACCTTTCCCTTCACCTTACCTGACACCCTTCTATCACAGATCACTCCAGAGACCTTTCTCCAGTTGTTCCATCCTGTCTGTATTCTATTCTTCACCTCTCTTCCACAGTCTCCACTGCTCTGAACAGTTGAGCCCAAGTATTTGAACTCCTCCACCTTCTCCACCTCTGCCCCTTGTAACCTTACCACTTCACTCTTCTCCTTTTCATTCACAGACATGTACTCGGTCTTGCTACGACTGACCTTCATTCCTCTTCTCTCCAGTGCAAACCTCCACCTCTATAGGTTCTCTTCTAGCTGTTGCCTGCTCTCACTGCAGATCACAATGTCATCTGCATACATCATTGTCCATGGAGACCCCTGACTGACCTCATCTGTCAATCTGTCCATCACCAGAGCAAACAAAAAGGGGCTCAGCAGATCCTTGATGAAGTCCCACCTCCACCTTAACCTGTCCTTCCAACAGCACACCTCACCACCGTTGTGCTGTTCTCATACTTATCCTGCACCAGTCTAACATACTTCTCAGCCACTCCCGACTTCCTCATACAAAACCACAGTTCCTCCCTTGGAACCTGGCCATAGGCCTTTTCTAAATCCACAAAAACACAATGAAGCTCCTTCTGACCCTCTCTGTACTTCTCCATCAACATCCAATATTGCAAATATTGCATCTGTGGTACTCTTTCTCGGCATAAAACCATGCTGTTTTTCGCAAATCTCTACCTCTTTCCTCAACCGAGCCTCAACTACTCTTTCCCAAATCTTCATGGTATGGCTCATCAACTTTATCCCTCTGTAATTGCTACAGCTCTGCACATCACCCTTCTTGTAAATTGGTACAAGAACACTTTTCCTCCACTCGTCAGGCATCTTGTCGGTCTCCAAAATTCTATTGAAGAGCCGAGTGAGAAAACTCACCGCTTCTTCCCCCAAGCACTTTCATACCTCCACTGGTATGTCATCGGGACCGACTGCCTTTCCACTTTTCATCCTTTTCAGAGCTTTTCTAAGTTCATCCTTTCTAATCTGATCGACTTTCTCCCTGTTGGGAGCTGGCTCCTCATTCCTACGCTCCCTATCATTTTCCTCATTTAACAACTCCTCAAAGTACTCCCTCCATCTTCCCAGCACACGTTCCTCACAGGTGATGACTTTTTCATCTCTGTCCTTAATTTATCTCACCTGCTGCACATCCTTCCCAGATTGGTTTCTCTGCCTTGCCAATCTGTACAATTCCTCGTATGCCTTTTGTTTGGCCTTGGCCACTTCCCTCTTCACCTCCCTTGCCCTCTGTATGTACTCCAGTCTATTCTCCTCTGTTCTGTCATAATCCCATCTCTTCTTTGCTAGTCTCTTCCTCTGGACACTCTCCTGGACCTCATCATTCCACCACCAGGTCTCTTTGTCCTCCTTTCTCTGTCCAGAGGAAACACCTAGCACCTTCATAGCTGTCTCCCTAAGGACTCTAGCAGTGGTCTCCCAATCATCTGGGAATTCCCCACCAGAGCCCAACACTGTTCTGACTTCTTTTCCAAAGTCATCACAACATTCCTTTTTCCTTAACCTCCACCGCTTGATTTTCTGCTCTGTCTTCACCTTCTTCCTTCTTCTCACCTCCATTGTCAGCTTGCACACCACCATTCTATGTTGTTTGGCTACACTCTCACCTGCCACCACCTTACAGTCACTTATCCCTCGCAGATTACTACCTCTTCTACAGAGAATGTAAACTACCTGAGTGGACCTGCCCCCACTCTTGTATGTCACCCAGTGTTCCTCTCTCTTTTGGAAATAGGTGTTTACTACACCCATTTCCATTCTTTTAGCAAAATCCACCACTGCCTGTCCTTCCAAATTTCTATCCCTAACTCCAAACCGGCCCATCACGTCCTCATCCCCTCTGTTCCCTTCTCCTACATGGCCATTGAAGTCTGCTCCAATCACCCCACTCTCTCTTCCCTGGGGTTGCTCTCCACAACCAAATCCAGCTCATTCCAAAACTTCTCCTTTTCTGCTAACTCACAGCCTACCTGTGGAGCATAACCACTGACAACATTCAACATCACTCCTTCTATTTCTACCTTCACACACATCAACCTGTCTGACACCCGTTTCACATCCATCACATTACTTGTATACTTTTCCCCGATGATCACTCCAACTCCATTTCTCTTCCCATCTAATCCATGGTAGAATAACTTAAACCCTCCCCCAATATTTCTAGCCCTGCTAGCTTCTTCTCTCCATCATGTCAGCTAGCTCCCTACCTTTCCCTGTCATTGTACCTACATTCAGGGTTCCCACTTTCAGACCAACACTTCTAACCTTCCTCTTTTCCTCTTTGTCTTAATCAATCTCCCTCCTCTTCTTCTTCTTTGTCTTGGACTAACAGTAGTCCAATTTCCAACAGTACCCTGTAGGTTAACAGCACTGTTGCCGGTCGTTGTTAACCCGGGCCCCGACCGATCCAGTATGGAAATCTTTTTATTGACTGTAACATAGATTTGGCAAAATGTTTTTACGCCGGATGCCCTTCCTGACGCAACCCTCACCATTTAGCTTAGCTTGGGACCGGCACTAAAAAACACTGGCTTGTGCTCCCTAGTGGCTGGGACCCACATCAAGGCAACCGCCTTGATGTAAGGTTAGCAAACTGTAAGTAAATATAAAGTAGAGGATAATTGTTTCATTGTGTTTGCTGTATATAGTTTTCCTACCCGGACTTACCTCATGTTATGTCATTGTTCTTTTTTCCAGAAAAGTTCTGTTTCTAAAAGTTATTTTTCTAACTTTGGAAACAGACACAGGGTTTCTAATCTCTTGTGTATGGTGCTTTACTATTGCTTCTTACCAACTCTGTAGGCAGAGTGCAGATAGTGCAGGCCTTGCTGGCTGATTGGTTGGCTGTGCGACTCCTCCTCAGTTGGGAAAGGAGTACTGACCAGTGAGGCTGGCTGTGAGGACAACGAGGGCAGGGACGCTCCTTGAATAGTCTGGATGGTGGGGCCTGCATGGACGCTGCCGACTGCAAACAAGAAAATGCATTACAAAGATTAAGACAGAACAACAAGCTCGTTTCACAAACTGTATTTTTTTTTTACACTTACACTGGTTGTCCATTATTACGTGTCGCTATAAAACATCTGTGATACAGCATATGACATTTATACATGGTCTGCACAATTCTTATTATGTTTTTCCTATGATATCATTTTATCAATATTTAAATCAAGGTAATTTATTATTTCAACTACAACATGTTTTATTGTACTTGCACAAAAAGTATGTAAATAATAAATATGCCAATGTCTATTCCTGCTGAAATAATCGTGTGAGGATGGTTATCTCTAGTCTGATGGTTCTGAAGCCCTCTTTGCTCAAAGCATTAATGGAGAAAGTTTTTGACTAAATATCAGTATCACTCAGTGCAGAGTAGGGTTTAATTTCGGGAACTGGGATTCCTGGGAAAAGCAATTGGAACCTTTTCCTCGGGAAATGTGAAGACGGGACCCTGGAAGAATTGGGGGGAAAAAAAGTGACGTGTGTCTATTTGTTGTCATACTGTAATACGGACGGCAAAGGGTCTTGCTCAGCGTCTTTTCCCCAGCCGATTCCCCGAGGAGAGTGCGAGCGAGGGCGCGTCCAGGTTTTTTTTTCTCTTATGCAGCCTTCGGTCTACAATCATGAACCTATTTTTTTTTATTTCAGTTAAATTGTTCTTTTCAATAAATTGCCTGCTCAAAACATTTGGTCTCTTGTTCCCATTTCCTCTTTTTGCATTTTGAAACTCTACTTAGAACCTTCTTAAGATACAGCAGTGCAAAATGCAAATTCTTGCAATTTCATCAGACAGATTTCTGACCGCTTCTGACCGCTTTTAAATAGTCCAACTCAATTCTGCTCATGATTCAAAATTATTCGCACCTGTTTGAGGTTGTTAGCTTTCATAAAGGCACTTGTGCACTCCACAATCAGTCAAAAGTCTTACTACCAACATGGGCAAAACCAAAGAGCTGTCAAAAGACACAAGAGACAAAATTGTGGATCTTCACAAAGCTGGAAAAGGGTAAGCAGCAATTGCCAAGCTGCTTGGTGAGAAAAGAACAGCTGTTGGAAAACTGTCAGAAAATAGAAGAGGCTAATGATGACTGTCAATGTCCCTCGGACTGTGGCCCCACACAAGATCTCACCTTGTAATGATGTTAAGATAGGTAAAGAATCAGTCCAGGACTACACGGGAAGAGCTGTTCAATGACCTGAAAAGAGCTGGGACCACCGTTTCCAAGCCTACTATCAGTAATACACAGAGACGTCAGGGTTTAAAATAATGCAGCGCACGGAAGGTTCCCTTGCTCAAGTCAGCCCATGTCAAGGCCCGTCTGAAGATTGTCAATGACCATCTGGATGATTCAGAGGAGTCGTGGGAGAAAGTCATGTGGTCAGATGAGACCAAAATAGAACTTTTTGGTCTTAACTCCATTTGCCGTGTTTGGAGGAGAAAGTAGGAGGAGTATCATCCCAAGAACACCATAGCTACAGTGAAGTATGGGGGTGGAAGGATCATGCACTGGGGGAGTGTTTTTCTGCACAGGGGACAGGACGACTGCACTGTATTAAGGAGGGAGCTGAAACTATGTGTTGCTCAGCGACAACCCCGAAACAGATCTAGAGAAGATTTGTATGCAATAAAAAATGATTCATGGTAGAGTTAACTTTTAAGTATATGCATCTATTGCATTTTATCTAAATTGTAAGATGTTTAGAATGTATTTATTAAAATTCTCTAAAACAAGCATACATTTGTTAATTATGAAAACATTTGAGTCTATCCAGTGGCAAAGGAGGATCTGCAGGACAAAAAAAAATATGCACCATAATGTCACTGACGGCTAAAGTAGGTGTGTTTCTTCTGCTTCAACTTGATTCCTGAATTCTCAATTCTTCTGTCCTCTTCTCTCCCTTTTTTAAACTGTTAATCAATTTACATTACTTTAATGTGGCAACTGTAGTCCAGGTAATCCCAGTACATCAGATTTTCAACTTGACAGTAACTTAACATCAATTTGTAAGGTGATGAAATTTGCTGTGAATGTTTGTTTCAGAATGAAAGTGTAAATATCAAGCGTGACTGCATTCTGAGAAGCCTTCTGAGTGTCTACCTCAATGAAGACATGGAGACACTTATCAAAGAGTATCAAGTAAGTATATTTCAAAATGATTTTTCCATCACAAATATATAGTGCATGTAGTTACTTTGATTGTAGGCCTTTTACTTCTGAACTTCTAACTTAAATTCTAAAACCATAGCATTGGAACACAACTGTCTTTGTTTATTCTCCAGGACGTTGGACCTGCAAAAGCAGAACTTGAGATTGCACAGTCAACAATGGGCATCTATGCCATTCAGATGGAGGGTGCTGAACCTGGAGATGAGATGTATGCAGATGTTGGTGTTACACTCGAAGGTGTAGAAATTCTGCAAAACCTTCAATCTGTCACTCTTGGATGTGTGATGCTTTTTGGACTGATATATGCACTGAATAAGCCAATTCTGATGCAACTGGACCCAGCCAAACTCTCACCAAAAGTCCACTCACACAAAATAAAGATGTTGCAGTGATGGTCTTCATATAAAATGGGCAGATGCTTCCCTCAGGAAATGTGAAAAAACTGACATCATTGGGTGAGTTAACTTTGTAAATACATCAATGTGTAGGTCTTGATTGTTATTTCTGCTGAATATTTCCATGCACTTTGCACTTTTGTGCGTCTGGAAATCTTTAGAATGTTTTTGTTTTGTAAGCACAACAGGTTGCTACTAGATTTGTCAAGCAGATTTTGAGGCTTCATTATTGCTGCAATACAACATAGTTGTGCGCTTGCTGTAAATGTTTGTACCTATTTGAGTGAACAAATACTTATTTTTTGATCTTGTATTGCTACACTATAGTTCAAACAATTGGAATGGGATGTAAAAAAATGTGGGAATTTCTTAAAGTGACAGGTACTGTTACTACTCTGATCTAAACAACATGGCAGACAACACAGACAAAACTTACAGCATTTCTCATTTAAAATCGAAGGTTTTGACATCATTTGTTTTTTTTTTTCAAAAGACAAAGACCAACTAGGACTTGAACTTTTTCTTTTTTTCCTTACCCTGGCTGACAGTCTAAGGGCAGAGGAAGTTACCAACCCTGTGAATCCCCATGTGACAAACTGTGTTTTGTAAATGTGGGCTATATGAATAAAATTTGATTGATTGATTGATTGATAAAAGCAACGTGATTTGCTGACTCTATAGAGCGACAATCGAATACACTGGAGGTCCAACAAACCTTAGCAGTCACCCGGAGAGACATCAGAGTGGGACTGATGACGCTGGCACGGCAAGAATGACCAGTAGTCAGAGGAGCGGACAGAACAAAATAAAAAAGTTTGTCCAACTACAGTTCGCTAATAACTCGGCAAAGTCTAAGGCAGGGGTGTCAAACTGGATCCACAAAGGGCCGGTGTGGCTGCAGGTTTTTGTTCCAACCAACCAACAGCACACCTGACTTATATTTTCAATCAACTGATCTGAGTCTCCAGACAACTGACTGGTCAACTAGTTTGCACTGGATAGGTTAGAACAAAAACCTGTCCTCGAGGAACGAGTTTGACACCCCTGGTCTAAGGCAATAACAGAATCTACTGCTCGTTATATTGCAAAACAATGTCTTGTGTGACAATCTGGTTACAGGAGCACTGGCTACAGCTACACCTCCCTAAAACTGTAGACATGTATTTCACTAAATAAGTACAGTAGAGTGTCACTTGATCCTGATATACGTGTTAATGGAGATAAAATACAAATTCTCATTCAGTATAAATCCATGACCTCCCTCACCACATTCATAAATCTCCTCTTTGGCCTTCCTCTTCGTCTGTTACCTGGAAGCCCCATGTCTAGCATTCTTCTCCCAATATAACAACTGTCCCTCCTCTGAACATGTCCAAACCATCTTAATCTGGCTTCTCTAGCTTTTTCTCCAAGCCTTCCTGTCTGTCCCCCTGATTAGCTTGTTCTGGATCCTGTCCATCCTTGCCACCCCCAAGGAGAACCTCAGCATCTTTAACTCTGCCACCTCCAGCTCTGCCTCCTGTCTTCTACCTATTCCTAGTGTCTCTAGTCCATAAGATGATGGCTGGTCTCACCACTGTCCTGTAAACCTTTCCCTTCAACTTAGCTGACACTCTTCTATCACAAATCACTCCTAAGATCTTTCTCCAGTTGTTCCATCCTGCCTGTAATCTATTCTTCACCTCTCTTTCACAATCTCCACTGCTCTGAACAGTTGAGCCTAAGTATCTGAACTCCTCCACCTTCTCCACCTGTGCTCCTTGTAACCTCACCATTCCACTGTTACCCTTTTCATTCACACGCATATACTGTCTTGCTACGACTGACCTTCATTCCTCTTCTCTCCAGTGCAAACCTCCACCTCTCTAGGTTCTCTTCTAGCTGTTGCCCGCTCTCACTGCAGATCACAATGTCTAACATACTTTTCTGTCACTCCTGACTTCCTCATGCAAAACCACAATTCCTCCCTTGGCACCCTGTCATAGGCCTTTTCTAAATCTACAAAAACAAGCTCCTTTTGACCCTTTCTGTACTTCTCCATCAACATCCTAGAGGCAAATATTGTACTTCCATACTGATCTGATCTACCTTCTCCCTGTTGGGAACTGGCTTGGGATGCTCTCTACAACCAAATCCAGCTCATTCCAAAACTTCTCCTTTTCTGCTAACTCACAGCCTACCCGTGGGGCATAACCACTGACAACATTCAACATCATTCCTTCTATTTCTACCTTCACACATCAATCTGTCTGACACTCGTTTCACATCCACCACATTCCTTGCATACTTCTCCACGATGATCACCCCTACTCCATTTCTCTTCCCATTTTATCCATGGTAGAATATCTTAAAACCTCCCCCAATGTTTCTAGCCTTGCTGCCCTTCCACCTGGTCTCTTGCACACACAACACATCCACTCTTTTTCTCTCCATCATGTTAGATAGCTCTTTACCTTTCCCTGTCATTGTACCTACATTCAGGGTTCCCACCTCAGACCAACACTCCTAACCTTCCTCTTTTCCCTCTTGGTATTAATCAATCTCCATCCTCTTCTTCTTTGTCTTTGAACAACAGTAGTCCAATTTACAACAGGACCCTGTAGGTACAGCATTGTTGGCGGTGGTTGTTAACCCAGGCATATTTTTGTTGTCTTGCACCTTACGATCTTAGATTCATTCAGTATGAATATCTTGGGTTAATATTAGATTCACAGCTCTACTTTAAAGGTCACATTGACACATTGTGTAAAAAAAAGTTAAATCTTGCAAATTTTCATGCAATTCAAAAGGTGTCAAGGTGTCAAGTGGGCCTGCAAAAATTTATAAAAAATGTTGGCATATGTATTTTCTATTGTATATGTATTGTGTGCTTCTTGCGTTTTACATTATGTCCAGGGGACAACAGATGAAAACTAGCCTTTTGGCTTATTCTGTTTTTTTTTTAACCATGTATAATTCTGTGTTTTATGAATTTGCATTGTCCCCTTTTCAATAAACTAAAACTAAAACTAAAAAAGACTTACAACTGTATGGTGTAGTAGAAAGTGGAGGCTTTGGGAAAATTATAAAAACTATCCAGCCAAGGTATAAGATACCTTGAAAACCTGCAGGGACAGCAGCTCTTTCTGGAACAGGTTTGCCATGCCTTGCCTGGTGTATTGTCTGTTGGGCACTAAATAAAGAAATGTGTAGTATTTTGAAATTAATTTCTGTTTTTATTTTTCATCTTTCTCTTCGCAGTAACATGAAGCTACGGAAGTGTATTGCTGCCACACTTAGAAAAAAAAAATGGCTCAGTATCACGTTATAAAGTGATAAGTTTTACGTTATTTCGTGATAGTATCACATTGCAACGTTATAAGTTTTACGTTATTTCATGAAACTATCCCGTTATAACATGATAAGTTTTACGTTATTTCGTGATAGTATCACGTTATAACGTTATAAGTTTTTAACGTTATTTCGTGATACATGTCAAGTATGAAGCAAATGTTAAACTCAAATCCTCCTCCACGGATATGGCTTGTTTACAGGGTTCAGTTAAATTGTTTTGTAACGTCCAGCCGGACGTGTAATATTTGTCGAGGCATTAATTAACAATCCCGCATTTATTGCAAAGATTTAATTACAAAGTTTTGGTCTCTGTCGGCTGTCACCACGCCAATACACAGAACACATGGACCTGCTGCGTCTTCTCTCACACTCTCACTCAGGCTCAGGCAGAACTCTACGAACAATGAACATAATATTAATTTAGAACGCTACAGTATTTTGATGCTTGGCGGTGAGATTTTACAATAACTAGGCTCATTGAATAAGATTTTTGTCAGTGTGCAGACAGAATTTTAAACACATGGCATTGTACAGAATGTGTTGTTATGTGTCATCTTAATAAACCACATTACCCAAAATGCATTACGTGTTAGGTTTACTAGGAGTGACCATGTACTCTTGTATTCTAGTCGGAGTTCCAGTTAAATTTCTGCACAAACTCATGCTGATCGTGTGTGTGTCTATTCCAACTATTCGACAGGACATAACACCAAGGAAGAACGGATCTGACGCTCTCATGCTATCACGAAATAACGTGATACTATCATGTTATAACGTGATACTGAGCCATTTTTTTTTTTCTAAGTGTGGCAGCAATACGATTCCATCTGAAGCACTAGGGAATTAAGTTGTCAATTTTTTTAATTGAACTGAATCGAGTCAAACTGGATTGATATATATATATATATATATATATATATATATATATATACACATGTATTTTTCACTGTATATATATATATATATATATATATATATATATATATATATACACACACAGTATATACTGTATGTGAGTGTGTGAGAGATAGAAGAGTGTCAGCTAAGGTGAATGAAAAAGTTTACAGGACAGTTGTGAGACTAGAGCCGTGGTTCTCAACAGGTAGGTCCTGACCCAAAAAAACTTTGTGGACCCATTCTGAATGGGACACAAACAGCTGGTAAAAAATCACTTAAATAATGTGAATTTGCTGTTGAGCATTTGTTCCTTTTTAGAAAAGAGAAAATATATATTTATTAGGGATGTTTGATATACTGTATGTATATGTACTGTATGGCCAGCATGTGATTAATGATGTGGTTTAAAGAGACAACAACAATGAGCAATGCTACAGTAAATGTCTGCGATCTGGGGTTTTGTGTGGATAAAAACTGTAATTCTTAATGACTGCAAGGAGCTGGTCATGTGAGGGTGGGGATTAGATTATAACACTTTATCACAAGGCATTTTTATGCAGCGAAGTAAGGAAAAACAAAAATGGACTCAGTGAAACAACAACAACAGCGGCAGCAGCAACGGCCGCAGCAACAGCAGCAGCTGTCTCTCAAAGACTCAGAGTGTAATACGGTAAAGAACAGACAAGAGCAAAAGAGTTAAATACAGTATATAACAGAGAAGAGCAAAAGAAATCAGACAAACTTCATGGAGTTCATCGGTAAAAAATAAATGTGTCATTTTTCTATAACTTACTGTATATTGAAGTAGTGTGTTTATGTTGTACACAGTTAGAACTCCATGAAGTTTGTCTGATTTCTTTTGCTCTGCTCTGTTCTACACCATATTTAACTATTTTGCACTTTCCTGCTCGAGACTGTATTTAACTCTTTTGCTCTTGTCTATCTTCACCGTATTAAACTCTCTTTGAGAGAGAGACAGCTACTGTTGCTGCTGCTGCTGTGTTGTTGTCTTTTCATTGAGTCCATTCCGTGTTGTTTTTCTTTACTTTGCTGCATAAAAATGCCTTGTGATAAAGTGTTAAAATCTTACCCCCTACCCTCACATAACCAGCCCCTGCTGTCATTAAGAATTACAGTTTTTGTATCCACAAAAAAACTCCAGACCACGAATATTTACTGTAGCATTGATCATAGTTGTTGTCCCTTTAAATTACATCAGTAATCACATCCTGGACAAAGTGTCAGTGCAGACTTAGTAGCCCATGAAGAAAGTCCATTGTATTTTCCGAGACCACAGCTTTGGAGCATCGGATTATGAATATCGGTAGAAAAAACTATACCGATTTGATATAATATTAAAAATTATGCTGATATCTACCTGATATATATTGGTGGACCGATATATCGGATATCCCTAGTTTATATAGCAGAAGAAGAAACATGGGTTGTAGGTCTGACCTGCTACGGTGGTGTTGAGAGGCAGGCCTGTCTCTGTGTGGTATGGATGGACAGCTATTTGAGTCATGGATGGAACAGGGACACCAGGGAAGGTAACTGCAGTGGCTGCCATTGGTGGCTGTGGACCAGCAGCAACAGAAAATGGGTACTGGGCACCAATAAAGGCTGGGTGCATACCCTGGAAAAGAGCAAAAAAAAGGCAAGTTACTAAAGGGCAAATCATTTCTTAGTGTAAAGTCTTGAAAGAAGTAAATTGTAACTGCAGGGTGTGATGTAGTAGGGGAGTTTTTTTTGTGTGATAAATAAAGAAATCAACAGTATTAACAACTTCACTAGAATAGTAAAAGCAAAGAATAATTTCAAGAATTTTCATTTATATTCATTTATTTGTACTTCAAGTACAGAAGGCTGTGAATACTAAGATGAGAGCAAGTGTGACTCAAATTTATCAAATTTTGATATATTTTTCAAAAGAAAAATGATTTTTGATAAAACATGTTTTTTTTTATTGTACCTTGGATTTTTATGTCTACATTGCCATAAATTTTATATTACCCTGTTTTTTTCAATTCCTTATTCATCGTAATGAAAGCTACATTTGTTTGGACAAATTTAATGATAACCAACTAGCTCATTTAAGAGCTGATATCTAGCCATTTTCCATGGTTTTCTTGATATTAACCAAAATCACATAAGTCCTCATGTCAATAAGTATGGCAGTCAATGTTTCCTGTTTATCTTTAAGCAAAATACCTTTAGTGGTACTAGCCATTAAATGAACAAGAAACTTTTACAGAAAGGGTCTACTGGTGTAATATTTTTACTGATTGTATATTGTAGTAACAGCTTCATGAGTTTTCATGAGTAGGTGGTTTATTTTGGTTGATTGAAGTGATTCTATATTGTAAGCCACAAAAGCCACCAACCACTTGAAGCATAACACAAACCTGATAGCACTACAGAACGGAACTGAATGGCACAAAATATGAATTTTGATTTTATGAATCAAAATAAAACTTAATGGTAAGTATATGTTTTTTCTGAGCTCTTACCTGTGGATATGCAGCACCTGTCACAGGAAAAACAGTTGGTCGAGGGACATGCTGCATAGGATGTCCTAGGTACTGTGGAGTGCAGACAGTGGGGAGGTGGGCTTGTATGGTGGTGTAGGGATGGAGGGCTGGGCCATGTGGGTGAGCAATTGCCTGGCCGGACATGGCATGCGGCTGGTATATGGTGGAGCCCACAGAAATCACAGGGACGACAGCTGCTGCTGTGACTGAGGCTGTTACTGTTGCTACTCCAGGGGATTCCATGTTGGCACTGCTGTCAAGAACCACACAGCTAGAGTCTAACTGCCTCCTTACTGAGCCCCCATTTGCCCCGCAGCGACCAGAGGTTTCCCTCTGTGGGCCTGAGCCTCCACCCACTGATTGTTCATACAGCCAGTACCACTGATGAGCAACCTCAAATAGGACCTCGGGATATACGCCTCCACCCTTGGCTGCTTCCTCTACAGCCATACAGGCCTTCTCCAACATCCCATTATCCTGTATGAGCATGTTGACAGAGTGAAACAGAGAAGCAGACAGCAGTAACCCAAACTTCTAAAACTTAAGACAATTGTCAATGCCTAAGATATATACAAACAATATATACTTCATAGTGTGAACAAGTGTACCTGCTCTTTGCACTGCACCAGTGCTCGCTGGATTTCATTTGGGTTTAGGGCATGAGCGTGGGGCAAGCAACTAAGTGCCAGCTCTGCTGCAGCTCGGACCATGTTGGGGTCTCGGGCACGTGATGCACGGTCTGCTAGAGATGCTACTTCCGGAGGGGTTAGGTGACCGTCCCAGCACTCCACTAAAATATTGAGAGCTGCACTGCCAATCTCCATGGCCTGACCTGGGTAAATTCAAGTTTCAGTTACGTTTTACAGTAGTTAGCATTTTCTTTTACATCAAACAAAGTCAAAGTTAGTCAGGCAGGCCTTAATTTGCTCTCACAAGCCACATTATAAATGCAACACACAAATCCCTCACCAGTAATCCAGGACACATGGGAGGAATAAGTTCTTGAAAGCCAGTTGGGTGACACAAAGTTGTGGAGGCCAAGGGCATACAAGCCAATCTCAAAGGCACAGAGATGCAGGTTTCTGTGGGGGCCCTGGTGTCCACCACTGGCTGAGGGCTGAGTAAAAATGGAAGTTGAAGAATTTCCTCCAGCTTTGATCAGCACAGTCTTAGCTAGCTCAAAGTAAAAATGTGCTGCTGCTTCAGATGGCTGGTTGGGCACGTGGGGAGCATGGCATTCAGGACGTCGCCCTTTGTATCTGAAAATAAGGAAATCGCCAGAAAAATCAATTAAAAGTAAAAGAAGCAGTAGGACACTTTCACAGTAAAAGGGATTAGTGACAACAGAAAACTAATTGGTTGCAAAACAAAGATTATTTGTAGATTATAGATCACACTGTTTGTAAGACGATGCTTCTTTATTCTGGGCTCTTTAGTACAATAAACCATACAATATGAAAAAATAAGATTTATATATTATATTTTAAGGTTAAATTGCTACAGTTTGACTGTCTCAATTTTTTATAGTTTGTTAGGAATATTTCATTGTTTACAAATGTTATTTATTGAGACTTCTGGTTTGGATATGTAGGCGGCAGACATATCGACCAGCGTCTATAATTTAGATCTAACTATCTCTAATCTCCAACATTTAACTATCAGTGGGTAAATCTCTGAGCAGTCATGGCCGCACTTATACAAGTTTTTTTGGCACCTATCCAATCTGCAATAACTGGCTCTCAGGAAACTGTGGATACTTTCCAGCAAGTAACAACAGTCAGAAAAATTGCAGGTGAAACCTTTGTAGCTTCGTCCAAAGCAGAAAAAGCCATTGATTATTTGCAGACCCTGAATGCTTAGTGAAGAGTAAACTAAAGGCTTTTTTTGTTTTACAGCACCCATAATGGCCTATAGATCCAGCCATAGACCCTATGCCGAGGCCTACGGCTGGGCCTAGGTTACCAAATATGCTGCTGTAGGTTGAGAACGCCGAGGGTAGTGATGGGTCGTTGATGCTTTGTGAAGCGTTTTGACACATTACAAAACTGTATCGATACGGTCGAAACTGTGTCACTGATTACTGACACCTGCTGGACCTTATAAATCCCAACAGGCAACCTTGTTGACAGACTCATCTGACACTCCTATGACGACCTAGGCTATACAGTAATGTAATTTCTGTCAAAGTCATTGCACTTTTTTGACATTCACATTTAGAATACTTTCATATATGGTCAATGAATAATGTAAACTTATATCATAACGTGAATATAAAAGTGAACTTGTTGTGAATAAGGGTGCTTGTAAAAAATTCAATTTTTATTCAAAAAAAAGAAGCGTCTCCTGTGTCTTGAAGTAAAGTCTGTTACGTTTTTTTTTTTTGAACTACTTCACCAGTAGCAGAAAACATGTGCTCACAAAGGGCACAGATGAGGCTGGGATACAGAGAAATTGGAAGGACAACTGGTAAAAGTTGACAAACAACAAGGATCTAATTTATTTTCCGATATCAAAATGGTCCCACGCGGCGGAAACCTTTCTTTTGCCTGGAGGCTGCGCCATAATTAAATGACGAAATGGGAAAAGATCACAACGGAGATTCTTTGTTGTGGCCGATACGTTCTATTGACAGATGCGCTTACTTTTAGACACAGTTTGGTGCGATCGTGTCAGTTTGAAACAGTATATGTATCGGTCACGTGACTTTTTAAAAGCACTACACACATCAACACAGGGTTTCGCTCTATGAGTTTGATGTGTGTGTCGACGCTTCAGTGTTGCCGGACCCATCAATAGCTGGGGGTCCTGTGGCATATTGCTGCCCTACCCTCTATTCCTTTATTCCTTTATTCCTTATTCAACTTCATGTCCCCAGAATCTCTATTTTCTCTCTCGACTCCCATTGCCATGGGCTGCACTTCACCTTCACATCTTGGCCCAACTCCCCAAGGACCCTACTGCTTGAGATCTGGACCCAGGACCTCATTTTATGGGATAAAATGGACTGAATAGACTATGAAGGGACTTTGTAGTGCCCTTTCTTTTTAAGTGAACTTAAAAACTATTTATTGCTACTGTGTTGTTTGCCCGTCTGACCATCTGGGGTGAGGATCCCCTCCACTGTCAATTATCCTGAGGTTTCGTCTTTTTCCCCTGTCTGGGATTTTTGGGAGTCATTCCTCAGCCTGTGTGAGGGGTCTACAAGGGCAGGGGATATTTGTTACTCGTATTGTATATTGTTGATTTTGTATGAGTGTTCTGTAAAGTGCCTTAAGATGATAGTTGTTATGATATGACACTTAACAACAATTAAACACAATTAACAATATAGAAAAGACCACATAGAAAACCTGAAAAATTACTCTAAAAAGTCAAATCTCTGTATTATCAATGTGCCAAAAAAACAGCAAAAAGGATGAAGATGTGCTGGCATTTGTATCTGCACTGTTGAGTGCAGATGTACCAAGATCGGGAGCGATCTCTAAGCTGGGCCAGGCAGAATGTGATTGACCACAAGAGGAAAACACTAAGATTCTATCCTGATCTCAGTATTACCCCCCCTACGAAGTGTGCAGCCTTTAAACATTGTCAAATCAGCTCTTTTTATGAAAGACATGAGGTTTAGGCTGCTGTATCCTGCACACCTTTGTGTGATTCACAGAAAAAAACCTGGAAAAACCTTGACTTTTGAGACGCCATCAGATGCATAAATATTCTGCTCACTACTGAATGAGAGAGCTGTTATCGCTGAAATGGAGGACTGGGCTACTTCTTTCCTTACTGACAAGTTGGTAAACTTCAATACTTACTTTCAACATTTTGGTAACTTCTACCTGAATGTTCATTTAAAGGACTATATATTATAAATATTGAACTGTGTAACTGTGATTTTGATTAGAGTGTTAATGCACCTAGATACATATGCCTGCTGTCAATTCAAAGGTAGCTGCTTACTGATGTATCTGTGTGTGTGTGCATATGTTTGCATGTGTGTTTGTGTGTGTACACAAATATATGCCGGCAGCGGCATATATATGGTAAAGAAATATGGTAAAGAACAGACAAGAGAGCAAAAGAGTTAAATACGGTATAGAACAGAAAAGAGCATATGAAATCTGACAGACTTCATGGAGTTCATCGTCCTGGAAAACCAGCCGTTCTCTCCCGTTCAAGACGCTGTTTTTACTAAACATTGGAGTTTCTTGAGCCGAGTTATGTCAGGACTACTTGTATTCAAAATAAGTATTTCTCGGACATTAGCCAATTAAACGCCATTCAGTGTTTTATCTCGTGTCATCAACGAGAAGAGTCGTTTACATTGTGACAATGCTGAAATGTTTTTTACTCTCACTAAAGAGGGCTTTTTACTCTTATACTGCAGCTGTTTCTTTCTTCTTCTCCTTTCAGCTTATCACATTTTTCAGGAATTGCCACAGCGAGTCAACAATTTCTATCTCACCCTGTCCTCCACATCCTCAACTCCAACTCCAACCATCTCCACGTCCTCCCTCACCGCATCCATAAATCTCCTCTTTGGCCTTCCTCTTCCTCTCTTACCTGGTAGCTCCTTGTCTAGCATCCCAATATAACCACTGTCCCTCGTCTGAACATGACCAAACCATCTTAATCTGGCTTCTCTAGCTTTTTCTCCAAACCTTCCTGTCTGTGTTGTCCCCCTGATGACCTCCAGCTGTTTCTATCTGTGCCCATTTATATGACCTACTGTTGTGAGGGTTGAACGAGCCTGGTTTATAATGTTAATTAAACTTTAAAATCTTTGTTGTTGTTTGTTGGGAGTTTAACTTATTATTTCCGGTTGGAGTTCGCAAGAGTAGTGTTTTTATGTTTTTGGCAAAGAGTTGGAAGTCTTTAAAGGGATGGATACTGCGTGCGTGGAGAAAGGAGTTTTTTTTGGGTATGTATCAGGGTAATGACTGGACAATTTTTCACATACTGTACCAAAGGTGTCGATGTTTTATCATCCATTTAGATAACCAAGTGAGAACGTCCATGTATGTATATATTAGAACTGGGACCCAACTTTTTTTCAACATTGTTACTTGGTGGTATGGATGATAGATGGGGAGGTTTGGCTACCGGATTTATATCTTGGAATGTGAACGGTCTAAATAGTCCTGTAAAGAGATCTAAAATACTGGCCCATCTTCGAAATATAAAAACTGATATTGCATTCCTCCAAAAGACACACCAACGCTTAAAGACAATGAGGTAGGGCAGGTTTTCCATTCAAGCTTGGACACAAAAACAAAAAGAACAGCCATTCAGTTACACTTAAAGGACACCAACCACTCTTTTAAGGACCAATATGTTCAAATCTTGGCCAGAGAAGACAGATCGTTTGAGAGAGGTGTTAAAGAAGCCATTTTTGTCAACCTGGAAAAACCATCCCTCAACAATGGTGGTGGTTTGAGACATAACCTCTCACCCACCTACAAAGATTCCACTCTCATCAACCAGTTTCACATATTAATGAGCCGTGTGATCAAAACCACTCCAACAATGACGGTAACGACCCATCAATACCCACCCAACGACTGGTATCACACTTCACAGGTATCCCCCGGGTCCACCCAACAGGAGGGACTTGAAACACCCCTTCCTCCTCACTCACAGGATATAACTTCTGTTACTCCCCACTAACAGTTAGAACTGAAGAAGCCTCTTGGATAAGAGGTGAAACGTTTTCCAAAAGAACAAAATGTCCAGTTGCCTAACTAAACTCTTTTACCTTGACCATGACCTGGATGACTGAGAACCTGCATCGACAAAAAGAACAGCCATAATAATGTATGAGAAAATCAGATTTAAATTTTCCAGTTTCCTATCTGACCCACAGAGCTGGTATGTAATAGTTTCTGGACAACTTAAACTCCAGTTACTGTATGTTAGTACACCTTTATGCACCTAACTGGGATGCTGAGAGCTTTGTACAGAAATTGGTTTGTGAGTTACCTGATTTGACTAAGCATCTTCTCAGTCTAAGGAAGGACTTGAACTGCGTTATGAACCCAACCTTGATAGATCCAGCACCAAAATAAAAACACTATCTAAAATTCAGAATTTCAAAAATATTGCATGTATGGACCTGTGGTGCTAGTTGAATCCTACAAGTAGAGTGTATTCTCTTTTCTCCATTGTCCACCATACGTACACTAGAATTGACTATCTCTTTATAGATCGATTGCTGAATCTGAGAACGCCCCTTAGACCTATTTTTCCAGCAGAATTACGCAAATCCTCCATAGTGGCGCTTTAATAATTTAGAAACAGAACAACTATTAGTAAGATTGCGTGAACGAATATACGAGCATGGAGAAAAGACAGGATGACTTCTTGCTCACTAACTGAAATGTAGATCAGATGTAGATCTGAAATTGAAAATAACGCAAGACAATATACTACAGATCCAGATTTTTAAGAATAAAGGAGCTCTAACCCTTTCTAGGGGTCAGAAAGGGAACAAAAACTGGAACATTGCAAATTATTTTCTGCAATTTCAGCCATGCAAAGCGGCAAGGCACAGGGGCCGGATAAATAATTTTCTCAGTCACCCCTTTGCTGTTAGATATGTTTGATGACAAGGGAGACTACCAGAATCTCAACAAGGCGACCATCATTCTTCTTTTAAAACCAGAAAGAGATGCAACTAAATGTGGTTGATATCACCCTGTTTCATTGCTGAACTCTGATTTTAAAATACTTAAAATTATTAGCTTTGGTCTGGAAACTGCCATCTTAAATTTTTGGAGATCAGACAGGATTTATTAGAGGAAGGTTTTTATTCTCAAATCTCAGATGTCTATCAAACGTCTTGTATAGTCCTTCATCAGAAGTTTCCCAAGTAGTGGTGCCATATGATGTAGACAAAGCCTTTGAGTGGGTGGAGTGGGACTACCTTTTCTTTGTTTTGGAAAAATTTGGATTTAGCAAGTCTTTCAGGAAATGGATTCAGGTTTTTTCTACCATGCTCCAAAAGTCAATGCTTCCCAATAAATAAACCAGCCATGCAAATCACAGACCAATCTTTAACATTCAATATATCAAAAAATGGTTTTAAATACTTGGGGCGTTAATATTACCCTGTCTTTTTCAAGAGCTATTCATTAAAAATATGACCCTACTAATACTAAAGATAAAGATCATACAAAGATGGGATGTCTTGCAGCTGTCATTCGCCAGTAGAGTGAACTGTATCAAAATGAACATCTTGCCAAGGTTTCTATTTCTGTTGTCAGTGTCTTCCTATTTTCCTCCCTAAATCAGTTTTTAGTCAGATGGATAAAGTAGTATTACAATTTATATGGACTAAACAAAACCCTAGAATTTCAAAGGACTTTATTCAAAGACAAAGAAAGGAAGGTGGTCTAGCCTTCCCTAATTTTCAAAAAATTATTACTGGGCAGTGCACATACATAAAATAACATATTGGATGCTATCCCCTCTTTTCCAGAATTGGTCTCATCTAGTATAGCATGTAATCTGATGGTCAGCTCTACTAAATATGGAATCTATTCAGAAGTCATATCAACATCAAACAAACTCCATATGATCTCCAACAGTGTGATTTATTTCGTTATTTTCAGGTTCGACATTTTGCTAAAAAGTGCCTGCAATTCCTGATAAATCACTGGCAGATTTACACCAGCCCAGTTATATACTCACATTATGAGAGCAAATGGTGTCATGGTGGAAACTATTAAAAACCTCTGGGAAAATAAGGATGGATTCAATATTTCAGAAGAGGTCTGGGATGAGGCTCGCAGAAAAGTTAATAGCAGCACATCCTGCGCAAGAGCTAGGATCTCCTCCCTCTATCCGCATGTGGACAGCAAGTGTGTTAGATGTCATGTTGATATAGCCGATTTAACTGATATGATCTGGTCATGCCACACATTTTCAAATTACTGGTCAAAAGTCTTCAGTGTGAGGAACCCAATGTTTTAGTGGCTTTGTTTGGTGTAGATAATACTGTCACGAAATGTAAGGTAATATAATAGCTTTTGTTACCCTACTTGTGCGCAGGCAGATCCTGCTGCACTGGAAATCAAACACTCCACCAACTTCAAAACGATAGCTGCAGGATGTGATGATGTTTTTACACTTCGAGAAGATTAAATGCACATTACAGGGCTCAGACAATTTTCTGTCAGTATGGGGACCTTTATACTCTTATTTTGATAGCTGGTTGCACTACCATATTCAAAACTTCACATCCAGTGATCTGGGGTAGCCAACCCCATGCAGTTTAGGCCATGGACAGTTATGTCTTCAGAGTTGTTTTTATTTAAATTTTTATTTATTTTCTTTTTGTACAAGTCAATGGATGTGATCTGACATTATTGTTATTGGTTTTGCATTTAAAAAAAACAAAAAATGTGATTCCTTGCTGTAATAAATAAAAACAAAGTTAAAAAAAGAAATGTACTTTATCCTAATTTGTCATAAAAATATCATGAATGTGATTAATCCAAACCATTAGAATAGTTATACAGGTGGACAGCACTGTGTTAATGACACCCAGGGGTTACTATGCCCATAGGTTGGATAAATAGAGATGGCTTGATATATCCGATAACAAAACTGCAACTTTACAGCACCAAATTTATTTAAGACACCTTATTTTTCCTTCATCTGAGCATCTTCATTTATTACCAATTAAGTAAAACTGCCTGAATGGGCTGATACAGTTTCTTCTCAATGATAATTTCTCCTTGTGGCAGTCTCTAAAGTCTCTAGTTCAAATGTACCCAGATACAGCTAAACTAATTCCGGACATTCTTGTAATTAAATTAGTCTCTATGTCACCCTGCCTTTATCACAATATGCCATCTTTGAACATTTGGTCTTCTTCCTTCTTCTTTCACATATTGGTGTGATATTAGCCTGTCCTTGTTTGCAAACAAAATCCTGCACTACCTAGGTATCAGATCAGATTAACTTTATTAGGCTGTAGAGGTGTTTTTTGGGTTAAATAATATTTATACTGAAATGGTCTTATGACATACTTCCAACGGGCTCACCACCTGCAAAGTATAGGGTGGCAGTTGTTGAGACTGCCGCCACAGCGACCCAGCAAAGGATAAGCAGTTAAAAAAGGGACGGACGGTATTGGGACATACCATTGACAGTGGTAAGATTTCTTCACTGCTGTACAGTAAAGTCTGTTTGTAGCCACCACCCTAAAGTCAAACATATGTGCCCTTAATGGCAGAATAAACAGTTATATATTCATGTTATGTCGGTTATATTTATGTTTGCACTTAATTCTAACAACTTCAGGTTAGAGACAATTCAGCAATTTAATAGCCCCACTTTTTTTTATTTCCAACATCTTCTTTCGGCTTGTACCTTTTTCAGCGGTTGCCACAGCAAGTCAATATTTTCCTTCTCAACCTATGGTCTGAATCTTGTACTGTAACTCCAACTACCTCCATGGCCTCCCTCACTGCATCCATACATCTTTTTGGCCTTCCTGTTTGTTTTTTTGTCTATGTCTGTTTTATTTCTAATAAAAGGTTAAAAAAAATTACCTGCTGGTGTCACTGCTCTTGGCTCTGGCCCCTCCCCCGGCCCTACGAGAGCCACTGGAGGAAGAAGACCCCAAAGAATCTGATGAGGAACTGCTAATGCTGTCACTGTCCTGGCCACGACCCCAAGATGCCGCTGGCCAGCCACCTCGCAGTGGGCGGCGGCTGAGTGTAGGTGAACTGTCTGAGGTGGTCTCTGGAGCACTGCTGTCAATACTTGCCATGCCTGTTTGGACAATAAGCACTTTACTTAATCAATAACAAAAACCGAAATTGATAGTATTTATGTTTGTGAAGATTTTCATTCATCCAGGTCATGATATCCAAAAAGGGTTTAGTTGTAAGCAATAGTATTTACTTGATAGTAAGTAGTAAGTGTAAGTATTTACTTTCATTATGGTCTCGGAAGCATGCATATGTGATTGAATTCCTTAAACAACACCATGTGTGAACTGTAAAAATCTTTAGGTCAAGAAGATTGTAGAAAGTTTATCTGAGCAATCATTGGAGCAATGCTAGTAGTCAAACATCAAATATTGCGATATTGTAAATTATTTGATATTAAAATTATTTTGAATTTATTTGAACATGTTAATGCCTACACAGGAAATGAGGGCTTACAAGCTAATGCAGCTATATAAATATTTGGTGGGTGGATGGGAAAGATTTCCTACATCTGTGTGTCAACAATCAAATTCTGACAATTGCAAAAGTAAGTTTGTCACAGTCAGTGACATGATTTAGAATAGAAGTACTACGTAACTAAAAACCAAACTAGTCCAAAAGTGTCAAAAATGGTACTGTTCCTGTGCTTTTTGTGCATTTTACACTTACAATTACATTCTTATGGGTGCAATCAGGATGCTCAGAATTGTATGTACCAAAACTTCTTATTATTCAATTGTTTGTCTGAGTCAAACAATTAGCTCTTCGTATAACTGAGTGCCCCTGAAGTGGCTTTACGTGTCAAAAAGGTTGGTGGCCCCTTATCTATGCACTATGCAAGTTCAATCATATAACAATAACAATTATGTTGCACTGTATGGACAGAACTTGTTCATCACGTGACAAGTTGAGAGTCACTTGTACTTGTGTTTTACCAGCAAGGTAAAATTTTTTATAAATGGTGTACCTGTGTGTTTCTTTTTCTGTCGCACAGGTGAACCCCAGCACCGCTGGCTGTAACTGCATCGAGCCCCAAGTGCTAGTCTACTGGGGACCGTAGCCTCTAGTTTAAATGGAGCTGTTTCAGTCTGGTGGTCATTAGATGAAAGAGGCCCATCTGATACTGAGGACAGAAACAAACATTTGTAATAAGAGATTTTGTCCAACTGTAGTTATTTAAATGTTTTGGTAAGTAAAGAGAGAATGAGAAATAAAAAAAGGCTGAGATAAATACAATTTTATCAACAAACATCAACATGCACTCTCATGATTTCCTTCAAGTTGTTTATTTTCAAGTGGATTTATTTAATAATTTTATTTTAGTAAACTTTATTTAAAGTTTACTAAAATAAATATGAGCTGTAGGTTAATTATGATTATTCAAAATTATCTATGATACATTTTCATATTTGTTTTTGTTCTGTCAAAGTATTTTTTTTACATGTGTTTTATTTGTGATTACTTCAAATGAAGGTAGAAAAATTATTTTAGAACAATAGATTTTTTCTTAATGTTGAACTCAATATCATACTAATAAAAAATTGATGTACTATACATAGTGTTACGGAATTTTAGATAATATTGAGTAGCCCACTGTCACTTATAAAATGTGACTATTTACCACTAGTAGTTATCTGTATTGACTAAGTTTCTGGACAACACTAAGTACATTTTTGGTGGAATTTGGAGTATAGTGTTCATAATTTTACTATTCTGTATTTATTATTCTCCAAAATGTATTTTTTTAACTTAATTTTTTAATTCAATCAGATGAATCCTTACCAATTTAACATAATTAAAGCATCCATTTCAACAGCCATGTACAATGTACCAACTGTTTTTATAATAATCTAAAAAATTTTTTACAACCATTATCACAATCTCATTATCCTGATGGATTATTTAACCATGATTTTATCTTCATGTAATGATTTGCTTGCTAAACCCAACATTTTGCACATAAATGTTAAGTTCATTATATTTTAGTCTTTTTTTCTTCCTACACTCTGGAGCAGGTGTGATATATATTTTTTGGTTTTTATTCATTCATTCATTCATTTTCATCCGCTTATCCGGAGCCGGGTCGCGGGGGCAACATTCGGAGGAGGGGCGCCCAAACTTCCCTCTCCCCAGAAACTTCCTCAAGCTCGTCTGGGGGGATCCCAAGGCATTCCCAGTCCAGCCGGGCAACATAGTCGCTCCAGCGTGTCCTAGGTCTTCCTCTGGGTCTCCTCCCAGTGGGACATGACCCAAACACCTCCCGTGGGAGGCGTCCAGGGGGCATGCGATGTAGATGCCCTAGCCACCTCAGCTGACTCCTTTCGATGTGGAGAAGCAATGGCTCTACTCTGAGCTCCTCCCGTGTGACAGAGCTCCTCACCTTATCTCTAAGGGAGCGCCCTACCACTCTGTGAAGAAAGCTCATTTCCGCCGCTTGTATCCGATATCGCGTTCTTTCGGTCATGACCCAAAGTTCATGACCATAGGTGAGAGTAGGAACGTAGATTGACCGGTAAATTGAGAGCTTCGCCTTTTGGCTTAGCTCTTTCTTCACCACGACGGATCGATGCCTGCGCCTGCCTGCGCCTGCCTGCGCCTGCCTGCGCCTGCCAATCTCCCGTTCCATCCTTCCCTCACTCGTGAACACGACTCAATGATACTTAAACTTCTCCACTTGAGGCAGGATCTCTCCCCCGACCTGGAGGGTGCTTAACACCTTTTTCCGGTCGAGAACCATGGCCTCGGATTTAGAGGTGCTAATTTTCATACCAGCCGCTTCACACTCGGCTGCGAACCGCCCCAGTGCATGCTGTAGGTCCTGGTTCAAAGAGGCCAACAGAACCACATCATCTGCAAACAGCAGAGATGAAATCTGGTGTCTCCCGAACTGGACCCTGCCCGGCACCTGACTGCGCCTAGAAATTCTGTCCATATAAGTGATGAACAGAACCGGTGACAAAGGACAGCCCTGCCGTAGTCCAACATGCACTGGAAACAGATCCGACTTATTACCAGCAATGCGAACCAAGCTCCTGCTCCGTTCATACAGGGACTAGACAACTCTTAGCAAAGAGCCTCCAACCCCATACTTCCTGAGTACCCCCACAAGAGTCCCCGAGGGACCCGGTCGAGAGCCTTCTCCAGGTCCACAAAACACATGTGGACTGGTTGGGCAAACTCCCATGATCCCTCAAGAACTCTCTGGAGGGTGCACGACCAGAACGAAAACCGCATTGTTCCTCTTGAATCCGAGGTTCGATTATTGGCCGAATTCTCCGTTCCAATACCCTGGAGTAAACTTTCCCTGGGAGGCTGAGGAGTGTGATCCCCCGATAGTTGGAGCACACCCCCTGGTCCCCTTTTTTAAAAATAGGAACCACCACCCCAGTTTGCCACTCCAAAGGTACCGACCCCGAATGCCACGCGATGTTGCAGAGACGTGTCAGCCAAGACAGTCCCACAACATCCAGAGACTTCAGGTACTCAGGGCGGATCTCATCCAACCCCGGCGCCTTGCCACCTAGCAGGAGATTGGTGAGTCATCCACTGAGCACCCTGTCTCTCCTTCCTCCGAGGAAGACGTGTCAGTGGGATTTAGGAGATCCTCGAAGTATTCCTTCCACCGTCCAACAACACTCCCCACAGAGGTCAACAACTCCCCGTCCACACTGTTTACAGTGGGGATGGGGAGTTGTTGACCTCTGTGGGGTCTTTCTGCCAGGTCTTTCCAGTTTTGCTCCCCGTAAGCGAAGCCAACTCACTACCAGGTGGTGATCAGTTGACAGCTTAGCCCCTCTCTTCACCCTAGTGTCCAAAACATATGGCCGGAGGTCAGATGACACGACTACAAAGTCGATCATTGACCTCCGTCCTAGGGTGTACTGGTGCCAAGTGCACTGATGTACAACCTTATGTTTGAACATGGTGTTCGTTATGGACAAACCGCGGCTTGCACAGAAGTCCAACAACAAAGCACCACTCAGGTTCAGATCAGGGGGGGGTTCTTCCCAATCACACCCCTCCAGGTGTCACTGTCATTGCCCACGTGAGCATTGAAGTCCCCCAACAGGACGATGGAATCCCCGGGAGGAGCACTTTCCAGTACTCCTCCCAGTGCCTGCAAGAAGGTCGGGTACTCTACACTGCCGTTTGGCGCATAGGCCGCAACCACAGTGAGTGTCCTTTCCCTGACCCGGAGGTGCAGGGAAGCGACCCTCTCGCTCAGTGGGGAAAACTCCAACACACGGCTAGCGAGCCCGACTATATCTAGTCGGTATTGCTCAGCCTCCCGCACCAGCTCAGGCTCCTTTCCCCCCAGCGAGGTGACATTCCATGTCCCCATAGCCAGAGTGGTTGTC
>JAFBJS010003406.1:143099-180884 GCA_016785265.1 Paraplagusia blochii | reverse complement strand
TGAAGTAATTTGTAGTTAAAGAACCAGTGGAAACGTAGCAAAATTTCCACCACAGATGCACAACAACTGAAGGCACCTAAAGTTAAAATAAAGGCATGGATTGCATGATGTATTTGTCTGCTCCACTGGCATATTCATTCTTGTCGTTTTAATGGCGCACTTTGGAATGATGTGTAGTGTCTGAAGCAGGGGGGTTCTTATACCTGTGTGTATTTGCCTGGTAGCTTACATTTAAACTACGGAAGATAGGCTTCTCTTTATGTGTTAACTCCAATAAGCTACATCTAAATCAAGGAGCTGACCATATCCATACATTTTCTCTTTTCTGACATGCCCCAGACATGAACTGAGTGTTCACAGGTGCTGTTTGGTTTGTGCCCATAGGTCACTAATCTTGGAAGGTTTCTGGGCATTCAGTGCCCATAAATACTTACATTACATTCGGGGTGTCTGCTACACTGGCGCTTTGACAATTTTGACATTTTTTGTTGTCCAGCTTGTTCAAACCAAAGTAGTTACATCAGAAGTTCTTGGAAGGATTCCAAAGTTTATTGCATGCATTCATTCGGTACTTTGCCAAAGCCATTATTTTATGCCTGCATGCACCAAATAAATAGAAGGCTAAAGCTGATACTTTAATTTTAATAACAAATATTTCTCCCATTTGTTTGGCCATTCACTTGTATGGTCGAAAGACATTTTACATTCAATTTAATAAATGATAATTATTCTGGTATGTTTATTCTCATTAGTAGTAACACACACACTCTGTAGTATTTTGTGATATGTACATTTAATACATCTTACAAATCTAAAAATTTGTAATGATAATATGACAGCTTGAGAGCTCCAGAAACTTTCAAGTTTTATTTTGTTTCAACCCGTAATGTCTAACTGTGATGAGCCAGGTTGTACATCAAATTTTCTTAATAAAACCTGGAAAAAATGAGAGACTTCTTTGTGAGTGTGACCTAAGAATTAAATCTTAATGTTTGTCTGAAACACACCCCCCCCCCACACACACACACACTCCACCATTCACGTCAGTTTCAGACTCAGTAGTTTACTATAGTTTTGAATACTAAGCTAGCTAATTTGCTTTGAAAAAAAAGTGTAAAATTTATCATTCTCACACAGAGGAAATTAATTATGGTGCTTCTAAAGAAATTTATATGTGATATAATATCATTAGGTTATGGTGCCATGCAATGTGATTGGGGCGCTTTACATCTGTGTACTAGTCTCAGCTGCGCGTACACCACTGAAAATTTACAAATGTATTAATTTCACACTAACAGTCCCTAGATGGGACTCTTGGCTTGTGTGCAAGTATGTGTCACTATTTTAAGTCGCACTTTTTTAATTATAACTCTACCGCGACTTATAGTCCAAAAGGTCTTGAAATGACTGAGATTTTTAAGAGCACATGGACTTACACACGCACACACTTGAAAAGAAAGAACAAAAAATTCCCTATAGTCAATGTTGCATGTCCTCTCTTGGTGTGAAAACCCTGTTTCATTGCCATCAATGAGTGTCTTAAATACCTATACCCCTCCATGTACATGAAAATAAATATTGCTTAAAGCAGTGCAAAAAAGTCCAGTTCTCCACTCCAAAGCTTGATGTGCAGGTCTCCTTGTTTATTATTAAATTCTTTTGAAGCTTCAACCACTGAAGCACACCTGTCCGACTTCAAATCCAAATTTTTGGTTGCTGCTGCCAAAGTCTGCCGGAGCCACGTCTATAACAGGCAGCCGCTCTGCTAAAGGGGAGTTGATGTGAAGGGTTGTTCTCTCCTGACCACTGCGAACCTGAAAAGGAAAATAATAAAAAAAATAAAAATCAAAGAACAATGACATCTGCTGAATTTGCTTGGCCTAAATAAGCAGTCTATCTCTACTGTCTGCAGATTATGTCAAGAAAAACTACAATCCGCACACTTGGTGTTCAGCTGTTTATTTTAATAATAATAGCACAATTAAATAAAAGGAAAAGTGGGGTAAACATAGGGAGAGGGGAGAGAGAGAAAAAAAGAAGTGAAGGTACTGAGGGTAAGCAAGGGGAAACAGATTTTGAGTCTAGATTTAAAGAGCGATTGTGAGTCAGTATTACAGATCTCTGTGAGGATTCCAGAGTTGGAATCCCCCAGTTGGGGAGCAGAGCAACTGAAAGCTCTACCCCCCATAGTACTGAGGAGGGCAGAGGGGACAGTAAGGAAGATGGAGGAGGAGGAACAAAGGGAGGGAGCGGGAGTAACAATGGTGAGGAGATTCGACAGATATGGAGGTTCGAGAGAGTGGAAGGCCTTAAATATGAGGAGGACTATTTTAAAGTTGATTCTGAGTTTTATGGGAAGCCAGTGGAGATACTTTAGTGCAGGGGTGATATCATGGAAAGACAGTGTTTTGGTAATGATGTGGGCAGCTGAGTTCTGGACCAGTTGGAGTTTATGGAGGGATTTCTGATGGAGACTGAAGAGAAGAGAGTAATCAAGGCGAGAGGTGACGAGACTGTGTACAAGAATTGAGGTGGAATAGGAGGTGGGGAGGGATGCAGGCAGTTTATGTTGCGCAGATGAAAATAGGCGGATCTTGTGATGTTGTTTATGTGAGTTCGGAACGATAGGGTGCTAGGATGACACCCAGACTCTTAACCTGAGGGGATAGGGAGACTGGGGATCTGTCTATAGAAAAATAGATACTATCAGTTTTGGAGAGTGTGGATTTGGTGCCTGCAAAGAGGACTTCAGTTTTCTCACTGTTTAGTTTTTGAAAATTGGAGGTGAACAAGGATCTGATTTCTGTTAGGCAGGCGTTGAGGGAGGGGGTAGGGAGTGAGATAGAGGGTTTGCCAGATAGGTAGAGCTGGGTGTCATCCACGTAGCAATGAAAATGAATGTTCTGTTTCTGTAAGATATTGCCAAAGGGAAGGAGGTAGATAAAAAAGAGAAGGGGCCCGAGCACAGAGCCAAGGGGCACACCAGAGTTAACAGAGGAGGGTAGGGATTTGAAGGACTTAAGTTGGATGAACTGAGTGTGGTCGGAGAGATAAGAGTGAAACCAGTTTAGGGGCGTGTTAGTGAGGCCAAGGAAAGTCTATGGAGGAGGATGGAGTGAGAGCTGGTGTCGAAAGCTGCACTGAGATCGATGAGGATGGAGAGTTAACCAGAGTCAGCTGCCAGGTCATTGGTTGAGGAGGTCATTGGTTATTTTCAATAGAGCGGTCTCTGTGCTATGACGGGGGCGGAAGCCAGACTGAAATTGCTCGTAGAGAGAGTTGCAAGAGAGATGAGAGTGGAGTTGAGATGCAACTTTTTTTTTTTTCTAGGATTTTTGAGATGAATGGGAGGTTGGAGATGGGGCGGATTGTTGTTAAAGTCAGTTGGATCATACCCAGGTTTTTTTTTTGGCTGTTGGTGTGATAAAAGCTGTTTTAAAAAGAGATGGGACTGTACCAGTACTGAGACAAATGGATTATGTGTTGGTGGTGTAATGTTTTTGAATTTTGTGAATTTTCTCATTGAAAAAGTGCATTCATAAATTATATGTTTTTATAATTCTAATTGCTACATGTGTGTAAATGTGGGCTATATTAAAAAAAAAAAATTATTGATTGATTTATTTGCTGTCAATAGCATTAGAGAATTTCTAATTTCTAATGGCCAAACATTGAAGCAGTGTGTTCACTGAGCAACCTTCTTCTTTAATTAAATTGAGTATTAACACAGATTATCTCTCTAGTTTCCAAGTCTTTTAACTAGTTATAATATTCTATTTAAAATGGTTAGAAATAGCCCTTTGGCAACTTACTGTCTCATTTTTGTCTCATTTCAACAATAACATTCTTTATAAGACCTTGTTGGTTTAAAACAGTGGTCAAAATGGTCTCTCTCCTTGCCTCTGCAAGGACCTGTTTCTGTCACAGGAAACAACACTGACCTGACATCCATCGTGGACAGTGGTGATGAAGGGGCTTTTACTCTGTGTCAGCTCCTCATCGTTGCTACCACGGAAGCGAAGAGCACGTTCGTAGGAGCGGCCACTGCTGTCAAACCAGCCCACAGAATTGTGGCATGTGTAGGTGAAGGTCTGCTTGGCTGTGGCACTGAGTAGCTTGAGGAAGGTTAGCTGAACCACATGCACAGAGAATCCATTCCTGTCAATGTACGTGAACTGGAAGGCAAAAACACACAGCTGTCATTGTAAGGGCAATGCTACAGTACATTGAGGAGATACATATGAAATTTACTGTATTTTCTGGATGAGTCACATCTTTTTTTCACTTTTGGTTGGTTTTGTGACGTACTTAGCTCTAACCTTTATCTAATATACAATACAATTTCACATATTTGGTATTTCCACACTCAAAGCCACTTAAGGGCACTCTAGCTGGGTGTTGCGACTTGTACCACACAGGGATTTGTTTATGTTTTTGTCATGGTCTGCTCTCTTTTCTTCTCTCTTAGTACTTTTCCACCTGTCCCTCCTCCTGCTCACCTGTCTGCTAGCCACTCCCACTCTGTTCACTCTGCTCCCCTCAGCTGCACCTCATCTGCAATCAGGGCTGTATATAAGCCTCTGCTTTCCACTTCCTCATTGCCAGATTGTTATTCGCATTTATGCCTGACTTTCCAGCGTTTCTCGGACTGCCTTCTAGTTCTCGACCCTGCCTGTTCCTGACTATCCCGTCTCGTCGCCTCCCCGGTAAACTTGCCAGCCTTCTGTTCCTGACTACGAGTTTGTATTGTACCTCCTGGTTACGACTTCCCAATCTCTCTGGTCCCGACTCGCTGTTTTCCCTTCTGTGTGTTGGCTTCTCTGATCTGCTGGAAAAGAATTACCTGCAACCTGTTGGTTTTCTCCGTTTGGACAATAAAGTATTTTCCAATCTACCTGCCAGAGTTTTGTGCTGCATTTGGGTCCTAAACACACCCGTTACAGTTTTCCCTTCTTGATGAAGCATTTTTTTTAGCTGTAGTGACTATGGTGACATATTTTATAGCAATTGATTTATTTTATTTAGTTAGTTTTATGTAGTGAAGTGCCATTGAATGGACATGGGTCCACAAGGCTATGGGTTTGAATCCACCAGCTGCCACTAGCTGCCACTAGCTGCCACCAGCTGGCACTGAGGAGCTCTGAGCATAGCACCATGCCAACCCATGTAACTTCCAGTGAGCTCACCACTCACAGGATGAATAAATGAATGAGTTGCTATTCCAGACGCAGATGTAGCCAGGCACAAATCTAAAGACAACAGAATCTCGTTGACTCTCCAATCTTAGTAATATCTGAGAAAAGAAGATAGGCGTTTATGAAAAGGGGTTGCCAGTTTGGTGGCTACCCCAACTGGGCTTTTCCAAAGCCATCCAAACAAACAAACGTAACAAGGAGGACAACAAAAACACATGGAGTAACCTAGTTATTCCATATGTTGCCTGGACCTTGGAAAAACATAGAAGAATCTTTAAGGATCACCAAATTCCAGTCTATTCAAAGCCCACCAACACTTTTAGACAGAAACTAGTCCACCCAAAAGACAAAATACCCCATCGCCAACAAAGCAATGTTGTATATGCAGTACAGTGCAAAAAGGACTGCCCTGACCTCTACATTGGTGAAACTAAACACACACTGCACAAATGTATGCAACAACACAGGAGACCCAACACATCAGGACTAGACTCTGCGGTTCATTTACACCTGGAAGAGAAGGGACACAGTTTTGTGAATGAAGATCTCCAAATCCTGGCCAGAGAAGACAGATGGCTGAAAGAGGAGTGAAGGAAGCCATCAACGTCAACCTGGAGAAACCTTCTCTCAATAGAGGGGGAGGACTAAGACACAATCATAAATCCACTTATGAAGTTGTTTTGAATTCTCTGCCCAGAAAATTATCTTGTGATCAGACCAGGGCTCCACCATAAAGTAGAGAAACAATTGATACAACACTACCCCACACACCTCCATTCGACCTCTTACTCAACATACAGCTTGTCTTGGTGACACATCACCCTTTAACCCCACCTCGCTCTTATAGCGTGTTGTTCTACAACAACCCCCCTTTCACAGGTATGCAGCCTCGTTTGAGGTTAAATACCAGGACTCCCATGTAGTCGGTGAGAACTGAAGAAGTCTCTTCGATGTGAGGTGAAACGTCTTCAAGAAACCTACTATGTCCAGTTGCTCTCGAAGTAACTAATTTTGGATTGAATTACCTGGATGACTGAGAATCTACACAGAAACATAAGACTTTCTTTTTTTTACCTGTCTGCCTTTTTTGTATGAGCTGAACCAGCTTCTTGGTTTCTCTTTGTTCCAGGTAGCTAATTTCACCTGCAAACAAACATACATCGAAAAAAAAAAAACAAACATCAAAAAAAAAAAAAAAAAAAAGACGTGATTTTTTTTTTTTTTGTGCTCTACGCTAATAAAATTATATTGAAAATCTACATGCTGTAGGGCTTACTTTCTCAATTCTCTTGTCGGGGTAGAGACACGTCTCTCCATCAGCAGTGAAGTTGCAGAAGACTTTGATGGAATCCCTGTTACAGCCCTGGTTGGGATCTATCCAGTAGTCTCCTACAGTGTATACAGGGTGAAAATAACCACGGCATTTTAAAACTTTATTCAATACCTGCCTCTTGGAGGCCAAATATATACCATACCATGCTATACCATCTTACAGTTTTGCAGTTCACTTTGGCCCAGAGGCAATGTCTCTGTCATTTGTGTAAAACTCCAGGGTTCACCTACTGGGCAAGTTTGAATACGGATAAGGGCGGTTGTCTTCTAGTGGGCTCACTACCCGCAGAAAGGTACAGTGTGGTGCAATGTGATATGGGTGACAGTCGTGGAGACCGCTGCCTCTGAGACCAAGTAATCGATAAGCGGGTTGGATGAATAAACCCTTTGAGATACAGGCCTTACCTAACACCACTTCTGGCAAAATTTTTATAAATAGTAGACAGTTGTTCTTTGGTCTCCTACTTCCCAGTCTAACTCCTAATTTGCAACCAACTGAAAACTTAAGAGTCCATGACTTTGTGAATGTACTTCTTTTTCTCCTTTCGGCTTATCCCGTTTTTCAGGGGTTGCCACAGTGAGTCAACAATTTCCATCTCATCCTTTCCTCTGTATACTCAACTCCATGTCCTCCCTCACTGCATCCACAAATCTCCCCTTTGGCTTTCCTCTTCGTCTCTTACCTGGTAACTCTATGTCTAGCATTCTTCTCCCAATATAACCCTAACCCTACCCACTGTCCCTTCTCTGAACATGTTCAAGCCATCTTAATCTGGCTTCTCTAGCTTTTTATCCAAACCTTTCTGTCTGTGTTGTCCCCCTGATACCTTGTTCCTGAACCTGTCCATCCTTGTCACCCCCGTAGAGAACCTCAGCATCTTTAACTCTGCCACCTCCAGCTCTACCTCCCAGTCTTCTACCTATTCTTGTGTCTCTAGTCCATACATAATGGCTGGTCTCACAACTGTCCTGTAAACCTTTTCCTTCACCTTAGCTGACACTCTTCTATCGCAACTCACTCCAGAGACCTTGCTCCAGTTGTTCAATCCTGCCTGTACTGTATTCTTCACCTCCATTCCACAGTCTCCACTGCTCTGAACAGTTGAACCTAAGTATCTAAACTCCTCCACCTCTACTCATTGTAACCTCACACTGTTCCCCTTTTCATTCACACACATGTACTGTGTCTTGCTACGACTGACCTTTTTCTCTCTTCTCTCCAGTGCAAACCTCCACCTCTCTAGGTTCTCTTCTAGCTGTTGCCTGCTCTCACTGCAGATCATGATGTCATCTGCAAACATCATTGTAGATGGAGACTCCTGTCTGACCTCATCTGTCAATCTGTCCATCACCAGAGCAAACAAAAAGGGGCTCAGTGCAGATCCTTGATGAAGTCCCACCTCCACCTTTAAGTCCTCTGTTCTTCCAACAGTACACCTCACCACCGTTGTGCTGTTCTCATACATACTGCATCCTGCACCAGTCTGACATACTTCTCTGCCACTTCCTCGTACAAAACCACAGTTTTTCCCTTGGCACACTGGCCTAGGCCTTTCCTAAATCTACAAAAACACAATGAAGCTCCTTTGACCCTCTCTGTACTTCTCCATCAACATTCTCAAGGCAAATACTGCATCTGTGGTAGTCTTTCTCTGTATAAAACCATCCTGTTGTTCACAAATCTTTACCTCTTTCCTCAACCTAGCCTCAACTACTCTCCCAAATCTTCATGGTATGGCTCATCAACTTTATCCCTCTGTAATTGCTACAAATCTGCACATCACTAGGCAAAACTGGCAAAAATTCTATTGAAGATCCGAGTGAGAAAATTTACTGCTTCTTCGCCTAAGCACTTCCATACCTCCACTGGTATGTCATTGGGACTGACTGCCTTTCTACTCTTCATTCTCTGCAGAGCTTTTCTCACTTCATCCTTTCTAATCTGATCTACCTTCTCCCTGTTGGGAGCGGGCTGCTCGTTCCTACGCTGCCTATCATTTTCCTCATTTAACAACTCCTCAAAGTACACCACCTTCAAGCACACCTTCCTCACTGGTGATGACATTTCCATCTCCAATCTTTATAACTCCTTTTCTCCTTCCTTCGTGTCTAACCACTTTGAGTATGTTTTGTTTTATTTCATGAGGGAAACAGGGCATAAGTAAATTAAATAAGTTCATTTCAGAATAAATAGCCATTAAGATTTGAAAGATAAAGTTTCATGGTTAATAACTGTTATTTGTTAATTAAAAAAGTCCAATTGATATGTTAATTATTTCATGATTGTAAGTGTTAAAATGTATAACTGATATTGATAAGCACAGAAAGGGTACTATACGGAAATGGTAGAAAAAAGGCGCGAGAGATAGAGAGAGTAGAGGGGGAGAAATGTCCGAGTCGTGAGATAAGTGGAGCGTGTTAAACGGTAATGAAAAAAGACTGTAAAGTTAAAGTTTGTCACCAGGGTCGTACAGGAGTTCAATCAGTACTCTTCAAAAGACTGTGTGGTGATTCACCTGCCTGTTTGAATGGACTATTCAACCCGAGAAAAGGCAAAGTAGTGAAGTTAGCAGCTAATCCAGCAGCTAGTAGTTTCCTTGGGCTTTGCTAAGTTAGCGGCCAGTTACCTGGATTGCAGGGACTGTGGAAAAAGCAATCGTAAAGTTGCAGTGACAGTGACGGAGCGAGCACTATAGGATCTGCAGTAACGTTTCCTCTGGACGGGCCTTGACTTCTCATCATTTCATATCTTCTTCTGCCACCAGTCCATGTGTATATACCACTTGGGAGACGTAAGGTACCTTTTTTCTTTTATTGCCCTGTTGGGGTGAAGCAGCCATATCGTATTAGGCTTCAACACACCCGAGCTGCATTCAGGCCTGCAACGTTTGGACGGTGCATTGATAAAGTGGTTTCAGTTGCCGTTTTTTTCTTATTTTGTTTTATTGGTAACCAGTTAAAAGGTTATTTGTGATATTTTACAGTTGATAAAGGTATGTGAAAAAAGTGTGTAACTTACCTGTTGAATGCAATCTTTGAGCAAAAATTTACTTTTTTTTTTCCATAAACTAGTTTGATTATTGAGTTCAATATTCTGAATTAATTAAGGTAATAAATGTTAAAATTGAGTCTAAAACTGGTTAAAAATAATCTGTAATTTAAAGGTTATTTCAGTTCCCGAGAGTAAATTTTGTGATTTAGAAATAGATTTAAAGGTGAAAATACCTAATAATTAAAGCCAACTTTTCGCAAGCATTTTAGACCCAATCTTTAATATAAGAGTAACAAAGAGCTCAGGTTAGCCACCTCTCATTAATAGTTCAACACACTAGAGAGGCGCTATATATATATATATATATATATTTATTTATAAGTATAAAACACTAAAGTGTGTTGTCTATTAGTGTTCCCCTTGTCTTTAAATGTTGGATGGGACTTCTTGATTTGGTGAAGCAGATGTATGCCTACCATCTTTGTAGTTGGGCTGAACCATCATGAGCTCCTTGCAGGTGCGTGCAGGGCTTTCATACGTCCCCAATGGTCTCCTTATGAGTTCCACTTCATTTTTCATGGAAGTCAGAGATGCAAAAACTTCCTCCATCCCTTCTGGATCCTCCAGTGGCTGATCTCCCTGAAGAAAGTCCCCAATGTCTGGAACGCGGTCCTCCACCCTAGTGGATGGTGGTCCTCCTTCTTCTGCCCAAAGTGAGTGTCTTCGCTTTTTCTTTCTGCCATCCTTGAAAGGCAGCAGCTCAATCATTGTTGCAGGTGCTCCCTGTGTATTGGTTACATATATGTTAGGCAAACCTAAGTGAGAGCTTTAAGGTATAAATCTCCTGATAAAGGGGATGTAAACAATGTTCCCTCTAAGCTGCATGGCTCCGCAATTGCACACTGCTCCCATGTTCTCCGCGCACAGCAAATCTTTGCAGCGCTTAAATTAAAATCCAAACTGAAGTGTAAATAAAATAAATAAATAACAATTTGTTTTTTACCATTTTGCAATGCAACTCACTGACTGGCATTTGACAACAAGCGGTACTTTAGTAAAACAATAACTAACACTGTCCAGCCATTGATATGATGCATTTACACATGTTTAGTTACGCAGCCAATCAATGTCAATATTAGCACTTTATGCGTAAGTGCCGCTGTTTTGCAGGTTAGCATTTAGCTAATGGTACGGCTGAGTGTAGAGCATAGACTGTGAAGAGAGATAAACGCTTCGCCAACCACTTATTATGGCGGAACAAACGGGCAGTGGCACATCCATTCACAAAGCCAAAGTAAAACGAAATGCGGTTCTTTTAAGATGGAATTGCTGCAAACAGAAAAACAAGGGTTTTTACTGGATTAGATTTGTTTGTTTCGAGTGAGAAAGGGTTGCTCTGCAAAACATGCTGCAAAGCAAGCAAGTTTTCGGAGGGAAACGTGTGGACTGAAGACGTTGGACTACTTCAAGCGTCACATTCAGCAGAAAAGTCATTTGAATGCTGGTGGAATTGTAAGAAGACACAAGATGGGAGTGCGGATTGGTTGCTATTGTCATTTGATGGTGGTTTGGTTGCCTGTCTGCACAGACATATGAAAAATTAGAGGGAACATTGGATGTGATGTAAACTAAAACAAAGCAAATACTGGTGGGCCTGGGGGTCCAGCATGGCCTGGATCTCCTCTGGGACCAGTGGAACCCTGAAAAGTAAAAGAACCAAAGTTTATGTGATTAATTTCCTTCAATTTTCTCAGTTGTCTCACTTCTCATTCAGACTCTTGGCTTAAATAAATTTTATATGTCATTTTTCTTTTAGCTACTGTAGGATTATTCAGCTTTCTCCATCAGCACTCTTTTCAAAGCTTGGCTCTCAAGACACAACCATAACATATTACAAACACATAGATAAAATCCTGTTAAATAACAGCAGAACATTTTCACACAGAAGTACAGGGTCTGAATGTCAGAATTTCATTTCCAAAGCTGATGCTATAAACAGTGCAGCATTTTCATTGTGAAGCAGACTGCTTTTTATGCAGCATATGGTTACACCAGCTGCCAACCAGGCAAAGAAAACTATTAAATGAGACAGAGGACTGAACTTACCGGATCTCCCATTGATCCTTTTTCCCCAGCTAGACCCTAATAGTGGAGAGAAAGGATGTAAAAGTACTTATCAAGTACTTATCCTTATTTATATTCACTCTTAAAAATTAATCATATTGTAGTTTGTCACCTTAAAGGGGCTATAAAATGTCAAAATAACATTCCCTCCATTACAATGCTATTTTACAAAGTTTTTGTACTTAAAACAATTTATGCTTATTCATGTAAAAAATGTCAAGGTAAATATTTTAAGCCCATTTGGGTTTTAATTATTATTATTATTATTTTTTGTCATGTGAGTCACTCCAGCATGGAATGTATTCATACAATGGTGCCCAGCTTTTATTGAAGAAATGTAAAATATGAACTGAAAACGTGTGCACTGTGCCCTTAAACAGGTTATTGAGTGTGTATCTTTGAACTGTGAGTGCAAAAGGTTTCTGGCAAATTGCCCTACAAAAGCTGAAACTCCATATCTCTACTTTATCATAGGTTGTGATCAAGCTAAACACTGAGTGATGTCTCATGACAAGACATTACTATTTTCCAACACTCATGAAAATCTAATGGTACTGTGTAACTTACTGAGATTCCAGGTGGTCCTGGTGGACCAGTGGGACCAATTCGTCCTACCAAACCCTACATTTCAAAAACAAGAAAAGGTTATTAGGGAAAACATCAAAACACTTGTTACTTGACTACTTTGAAAACTTATATATACTGTCTGCATGTATGTACAGGCTCTCCTTTTGGTCCATGTTTGCCTTCCATCCCTGGCAGGCCATGGTCTCCTTTTTCACCAAAATCTCCTGGAGGACCAATC
This sequence comes from Paraplagusia blochii, assembly GCA_016785265.1. Classification (NCBI taxonomy): domain Eukaryota; kingdom Metazoa; phylum Chordata; class Actinopteri; order Pleuronectiformes; family Cynoglossidae; genus Paraplagusia; species Paraplagusia blochii. The sequence goes on along the minus strand of JAFBJS010003406.1, from coordinate 168,436 downwards.
AAACCAATCAATCCACCATGGCCCTGCAGAGGGATGTAGTACATTAGCTTTGTTTACTAGCTTTTTTCCAAAGCTAGTGGTTCAGATAATCCACTCGGCTGTGCTTGCTAAGCACTTACCTTTTCTCCCTTCACCCCTGAATCTCCCTTCAGCCCAGGGAGTCCTGGAGGTCCCTGAAGAAGATTCAAAGTATGACACGTTTGTTTCAATGCTGCAAATAACAGACTTTTTAATATGAACCTGTACAACGAACAACCCCTAGTGAACTTCAAGAATCTTACTATTGGCCCTAGAGGTCCTGTTTGACCTGGTGGTCCATTTAAACCATGTTCCCCCTGTACAAAAGATGAGAATATCAATAAATTTGAGCTATGAATGTTCAGGACTAAATAAAGGTAATGGTATTCTGTGTGTTACTGACCCCAGGACCTGGGATTCCTCTAAAACCATTAGGACCCGGTCTTCCTGGATGTCCCTCAGGTCCAACTGAGCCAACTTTTCCTGGCAGACCATGGCTTCCCATTGCTCCCTGTAAAAAAGAGGATGCTTGTAGCTAAAAATATTTATGTACAAATCTTGGACTAAACTTGTGGTTTCAGGTCCTTGTCCTTGCCTTGGATCCCTTGTTGCCTTGTTTTCCCTCTTTTCCCACAGCTCCAATATGACCCTGACATGAGAACAGATGATGTGATTTTACAAAAAAAAAAAAATATATATATATATATATATATATATATATATATATATATATATATATATACCACGTTACACACAAAAGCACATCAGCAAATCTTACCCTTCGCCCAGGGGGTCCCAGAGGACCTGGCTCACCAGAGGCTCCAGGGGATCCCTAAAAAAAGTTACCAGACCTACTTTTGGTTTAAATAATTTGAGACTTTTCTCAAAATGATAGGATGCAATTGTAAAAAGCCATTTGATTAGTACAACAATTGGTTCTCTTGAGTACTTATCAAGGATTGGGGCAGGTCCCCTCCGGGGTTACAATGATGTATTAAGGGTGTGTGAAGGTTTTTTTTTTCATAATATATGGCTTGCTGGACACAAGTGTACCATTCCTGTAATGCATGAGCGATAAAAGCACCCATTCTTTAGGTGCATAAACAATGGTCAAAAAGTGCTTTAGAGAGGGCTAAGGGGGATTGTGTTAAGGAAGTGGACTTGGATTAGCAAGTCCGATTTGCAGTTGTTACTGATCACAAAAGCAAAAGATAGGCGAAAAAACAGAGTCTAAATAGATCTATACTTACAGCTTTACCAAGCTCTCCAGTGGCCCCTTTTCGTCCCACATTACCATCAATACCCTGATTGACAAAATTTAATTATAAATGTAATAATTATAAAGAATAAATCAATAAAATATACATACAATTTATATAAGCAATGCTTACATTAATGCCACGCTCTCCGGGTGATCCTGGATCGCCTGGAAATCCAATAGGCCCCTATGGGTAAACACACACAAACACACACACATATATATATATATATGTATATATATATATATATATTCTACGCAAGGAGGTTCACGACCAGATTAGATGAAACTCACAAGGTTGCCTTTGGATCCATCTTCTCCTAGGAGTCCTCTTGGTCCCGGAGGCCCACCAGTACCTGAAGTGCCAGTATCTCCCTTCTCGCCCACATCACCTTTAACACCCTTTGCAGATTAAAAAAAAGTTTTACATCACTAAGAAAGTCAAGAAAAGAAAGAAAAGTGGGGAAAGATTCAAATACTTACAGGAGTACCAAGTTCTCCCACTGGCCCAGGGTCTCCTGCTTCACCGTTCTCACCCTGAGGAAGAAGATAAGTAAAACGACCAGAGTTAAAAAAGAAATATATTTTTAACGGGGCCAAGAAAGTATGTCTTCTTCTTCTTTTCCTTTCGGCTTATCCCATTTTTCAGGGGTTGCCACAGCGAATCAACAATTTCCATCTTACCCTGTTCTCCACATCCTCAACTCCAACTCCAACCACCTCCATGTCCTCCCTCACTGCATAAATAAATCTCCTCTTTGGCTTTCCTCTTCGTCTCTTACCTGGTAGCTCCATGTCTAGCATTCTTCTCCCAATATAATCACTGTCCCTCCTCTGAACATGTCCAAACCATCTCAGTCTGGCTTCCCTAGCTTTTTCTCGAAACCTTCCTGTCTGTTTTGTCATCCTGATCACCTCGTGCCTGACCTTTCCATCCTTGTCACCCCCAAAGAGAATCTCAGCAATATTTAACTCTGCCACCTCCAGCTCTCCCTCTTGTCTTCTACCTATTCCTAGTGTCACTAGTCCATACATCATGACTGGTCTCACATCTGTCATGTAAACCTTTCCCTTCACCTTAGCTGACACCCTTCTATCACAGATCACTCCAGAGACCTTTCTCCAGTTGTTCCATCCTGCCTGTCCTCTATTCTTCACCTCTGGTATACAGTCTCCACTGCTCTGAACAGTTGAGCCCAAGTATCTGAACTCCTCCAACTTCTTCTTCACCTCTGCTCCTTGTAATCTCACCATTCGACTGTTTCCCTTTTCATTCACACACGTACTCGGTCTTGCTACGACTGACCTTCATTCCTCTTCTCTCCAGTGCAAACCTCCACCTCTCTAGGTTCTCTTCTAGCTGTTGCCTGCTCTCACTGCAGATCATAATATCATCTGCAAACATCATTGTCTATGGAGACTACTGTCTGACCTCATCTGTCAATCTGTCCATCACCAGAGCAAAGAAAAAGGGGCTCAGGGCAGCTCATTGATGAAGTCCCACCTCCACCTCAAAGTCCTTTGTCCTTCCAACAGCACACCTCACCACCGTTGTGCTGTTCTCATACATATCCTGCACCAATCTAACATACTTCTCAGCCACTCCTGACTTCCTAAACTACAGTTCCTCCCTTGGAACCCAGTCAAGAAAGTATGTATGAATGTTAAATAAATAAGGTATAAGTATAAAGATATATTTCAACACTGACATTTGTAATCTAAATAGGTTTTATTTACTTTTTGATTCATGAGGCAATTCATAGTTATCTAAACTGTCTCTGACAATTCATTTAACTGCCCTGTGTTCAGTGAGGCTCATGTGACACAAGCCAAAAGTTTGACCTACACTGTCTGACCTCCTCAGAAACATGCTCATATTTTAAGCTCCAAATTATTATTTGTCTTTTGAACCAATTTATGTCAGATGCTGGCATATAATTTAGGCTGTTTATATACCTTTATTCTTTTCTGATATATATATATACAACCATGTATATATACATGGTAAAAAAAAATACAATTTCAAGTGTTAAGTGTCTGAGATGCAAATAAAATCTATATCAAAGTGCTTACAGTGTGATATATATAATATCAGTGGTGGGCCATCAGGGCCAGCAAGGCCTTCTCTGCTTGTCTGAACACACTCAGAAATAAAGAAATGAATTTATTCATATTTTTTTAAAGAAAATGTCATTATTTATTAATATTAAGTGAAAAATAGTTTTTACATTTTAAAGGTTGGAGGTTTTTTTCCAATCAAATTTCAGTGTTGCTATCTAGTGTTGTCAGGTCCCTGAAATCTCACACTTCAGAATCAAAAGTGAAGGCCGTGCCTGCTGTGAGTGAACTGGCACAGCCGGTTCAGTTCACAGCTCTCAGCGCCGGTACACTCTAGACCTGTGACCTTCCTGCATGGATAAACTCTCCCAGGAGTCTGACAATGGCATCTTGGGACATACTGAATCTGAACTAGGATATTTGTAGCAACAGAAAGATTGTGGATTGTGACATATTTTGGGAGAACAAGAACTTTTAATGATGAAAGCTCCCAGTCCTTAAATAGAGGTAACTATGTGAAACTTCTTCATTCCTTACTGAATACAACCCAGACTTGCAGTACCACCTGTCCACCAACAGGGTGTTTGCTGGTACATCAGGAAAAATCCCATATAACGTAATTGATGCTATTGTTGAAGTGATGTGAGACAAGATAAAAGTGGAGATTAAAAAAGTGCCCTCTTTGTCGCTATGATGGTTGATGAAACCACAGATAAAACCACAACAAGGCACAGCTTGGTCTGTGGTCCAGCGTTATGTGACGTCCATTGGTGTCCAGGAGCGTTCTGTGAAATTTGTGGATGTAACCAGTGGCAGACGAGCTGATGACCTTGCCATTTTTTTTTTAATTTTCTTAAGGAGTATGAAAGTTCTCTGGACAAAGTTGCGGCGCAGTGTTATGATGGCACAGCGGTGATGGTATCTGGACTAAACGTACTGTAAATTAAAGTGAAGCAGAAGGCACCCATGGTCCTATTCATTCACTGTAATGCTCATCGCCTAAATTAAGTCTTAACTCAATGTGCCTCAAAACTTAAAGAGTGCAATGTTTTTTTTTTTTGTTTTTTTGGTTTTTTTTATCAATCTAAATGGGCTCGCTGCGTTCTTCTCTAGATCTCCGAAGCGCACGCAGCTCTTGAATGAAATCTGCAAGCAGCATCTCCCTAACGTTGCGCCAACACTATGGCAATATGCGTCTCGTTTGGCCATTCTTTGGAATCTCGCAAAGCAGCAACGCCGGAAGCTCTGCGCGCACACTACCAAAAACTTCACCACACTATCCTGGACAATATTCTTTCTCAGATACGGAATCGATTTTTAGGACTACAACACGTTGATGTTTCTCGACCCCAGACTTTCACAAATGCAGGGAACATTTTCAGGAAGTAGCCTTCTCCACACTGGTTGGTTTTCCCCTACTTAAATTGGTCTTACTATAATGTATGGTATGGCTGATTTTGAATGTTTTTTTTTAAAAATGTCTCTACACCGGCACCTAGTGGAGACAAAATCGTCAACCACTTGGCACAGTTAAATATTACGAATAAATTATTTTAAATATTCTAGAAATTAAGTGTTGCTTGATGAGCCCATATTAAGGCTGATATAATGTACATGTCAATCATACATGTGTGAATTATCAAGTCCTGGTGTCATACTGATATTATTATGAGGCGTATTAATTTGACGTCATACAATTATGGCGTAATCGAAGGCCTATGGTTGAAATGCACGGCCATAGTGTTAAGATGCAAATAAAGTATGTATTTTATGATTTTATTTATATATATATATATATACATATATGTATATATATATATATATATATATATACATATATGTATATATATATATAAATAAAATACATACTTTATTTGCATCTTAACACTTGAAATTGTATTGTATTTTATCATGGCAAATAATTTATTGAATAACAGTGTTAGTACACTTTTATCTGTAGAGTGGGCACTAGGCTTCTTATAAATCCTCACTGATTTCCATTTATGACACTCATACAACAATTAGTTTTCCCATACACAATGAGTAGCAGTTAATGTTAATTCTGACCTTCTCTCCGCCAATACCAGGCTGACCAACTCCACCAGGCATCCCAGCTGCTCCCTAGAGTAAGTCAAGAAAAGAAGTTAAGAGTTTGGTCATGTAAAACAGAGATGAGTTTTAACTCTTGTTTTTATTACAACTAGTTCAGTCCAGACAATATATATATTTTTTTGTCTTCATTCATTTATATGAGTGCTGCTCATGCTAAAAGGGGAAGAAGACGTTGCATGCCATTGAAAGTGTCAATACAACCTGTGATCTGTTACATCATTGAAAATAAATAATGATATAAATAAACAACATGGTCCTAAATAAGAAAATTAACTCAATAAATGTCCTACTTTAGACATTTGTAAATAAACGATTGCCCATGATTTGGTAAAAATGGGCCTGTTAGTGAAACCTTAGATCGGGGTGTCGAACTCGATTTCACAGCGGGCCACAATTAAAAACTGACATGAAGTCACTGGCCAGAGTGACTATTTATTGAATCAATGAAACTCCACCCTACCAGTGCCTGCAACAAAAACAATTTGACAAGGCCCCTGGTGCCCCAATTAACCCCCTCGAGCCCCAATCAACTGCCTGGCTTGCTCGTCTTCAATTGCTTCCCCTGATTAAATGTTGAGTTTTGGAAACTTTTAATCTGGAACAGCCACTTAATATTTAACACATGAGAAATTAAATCAGAAATAAAACACACACAGTGGTATTTGACTCTATCTGTAGTGTTTTCAAATCTTTTTTAATGTTTCATTGTTTTTTACAGACCTACAACAAAATAAGATGTATGTGCTATAAGAAAGACCATGCGCCACTAATACTACAAATCCTGCCAGTATTTAATGCTTATATACTGGTGGCCCACCTCTAGTACATATTTGATGTGATCTTGCGGGCCAAATATAATTACACTTGGGACCAGAGTTTGACACCAGAGTTTAATCTTGGAGCTTTGGTTGATACAGATACATTATATTCATTTGTTCATCCTAATTTGGCTTCTCTATACCCTTTCCCCAAACTTCCTGACAGTGTTGTCCCTCTTGTGACTTCATTCTTGATCCTGTCCAACGTGTCACTCCTAAAGAGAATTTCAGCACCTTTAACTCTGCCACCTCCAGCTCTGCCTTCTGTGTTCTGCCTATTGGTAGTGTCCGAAATTTATACATCAGGGCTGGTCTCACAACTGTCCTGTAAACCTTTCCCTTCACCTTAGCTGACACTCCACAACTTCAACAAATTCATCTTTATTTGTTTTAAGTGCCAAATCATAACAACCGTTATCCCAAGGCATTATACAAACCATTATACATAATAAACAAGATGCAGTTAACAAACAGGAAAATGCCCCCTGCCCTTATAGACCCTCACACAGAGGAGGCTGAGGAACGACTCAAAGAAACCAGACAAGGGAAGAAAAAGGAAGAAACCTCAGAGTGATTGATAGTGGAAGGAGAAAAACTAACACAATTGATCTACACATTTTATGTACATACTGGTTCTTTAAAGTCATTTCAGTGCCGATACAGGCAAAGTCTTGAGTTTAGAAAACGGACTATAAGCTATATAGACTACAGTTCATAGGCTACAGGCTATATATACTATATGAAAAAAGAAAAAAAATCCAGCTTATCCATCCTGTCTGCACTCTGTTCTTCACTTCTCTTCCACAGTCTGCACTGCTCTGAACAGTTAATCCTTAGTTCCTAAACTTCTGCTCCTTCACCACCTGTGCTCATTGTAACCTCATCATTCAATTTTTCTCCCTTTTATTTATACACAAAAAACTGACCTTACTTTCTTTCCTCTCTATTCCAAAGCTATTCTAGTTGTTGCCTTCTCTTGCTGCAGATGACAATGTCATCTTCAAACATTATAGTTCCAGCCATAAGAATTGTGCCAGGATGCGTTTCAACAAAAGAGACTGATGTAGAAAACAAAGAGTCTGTGGCGTCAACAAATGCACTGCACAATGTACATCCTACTGAACTTACATTTACATTGTGTTTACATTGTGTACATAAATACCAAACTTATTGGGTATACGGTGCATGTGTAAAATAAAGTAAACCAAAAGTATAAAAAAATGAAAAGTAAAAATAAGAGAATAAATGCTAAAATAGGAAGGAATTTGATTTAAGAAAAATACCTATTGATGTCTGATAATTGATAGATAGATAGATAGATAGATAGATAGATTTTGCAATAGAACTTTATCAACATGGTACACAACAGATGTGATCCAACAGCAGTAGGTAGTCATTTAATGGCCATATCATAATAAACTGCCCTCTAGATCGATAGATCATTTACATTGTAGCCAACTTGTGTTTTCAAATGTTTTCAAAATTGCAAAACAAGCACTCTGTATTGTTGAGTGCAGCAGTTATTTACCGTAATTTCCGGACTATAAGCCGCAACTTTTCTTACACAATTTCAACTCTGCGGCTTATGCAGAAATGCGACTAATGTTTGCTGTTTTTTATAACGACTGCCAGAGGCACTCGAGCAGAAAAGGTAAGAGTGAGACAGGTGGTGTCGCGGAAGACACAACTCACAACCGCCAAGAATGTGGCACATGCGGCTTATAGTCAGGTGCGGGTTATGTATGTACAAAACGTTTTTTCCTTTAAAGATTAATTGGTACTGTTGATAACCTGGCCCCGACCAATTTGGTGTCTTCTGATTCGCATCATTGAGTCGGCGAAAGTTTTACACTAGATGTCCTTCCTGACGCAACCCTCCCCAATTATCCAGGCTTGGGATGGCACTAACAAAACACTTGCTTGTGCTCCCTAGTGGCTGGTTTATTTGTTTAATATATTCAAAGTTAAAACAAAAAAATTGTTCAAAAATGCTTAGCAGTACTGGATATTTCGGGTGACCCTATTAAAATTCCAAGAAAGACAAAAAGGTTGAAAAAGACATTTAACTATAAAATATTTCCATTAGACATGTGCATCACTTTGGCTCTTTTGTGATCATTTCATTTTAGTTGTCACTTGGGCAGTATGGGCATAGTGGTTAAGGAAGTGAGCTTGGTTCTTGTTAGAATAATATCCCATATAGTTATACCATATTTGTCATTGTGGAGGCAGGGCGGAGGTTAGCGGTCAGCGACGGCAGAGCGCAGGAGTGGCGACGCAGGTGCAGCAACATATACAGATGAGAGCAATTCACGTAATGAGGTCTCTCCCTGTATAAGTAGGAGCCGGGACCGGAGAGAAGGAGGCTGCATGTGGAGTGAAGTGAGAGAGGTCCGAGCGGAACGAGGCAACAGCCGACTGACTTTTACGCACGGACAGTGATTTTAAGCAGCAACATATACAGGTGAGAGCAATTCACGTAATGAAGTCTCTCCCTGTATAAGTAGGAGTAGTGACGTGAGAGACATCCGAGTGGAATGAGGCAACAGCCGACTGACTTTTACGCACGGACAGTGATTTTACGTATGGGCGTAACCACCGTGCCAGTATGCTCTGTGAAATAAAGATATGCAGTATGCTCTGTGAAATAAAGATTTGTTAATGCGTACAAGTGTCGGTGATTGTGTCCGGGAGGACTCACATGTCACATTGGCGCCCAACGTGACCTGGACACGATGGCAGACTGGCGACTTACAGCACTCACACAGATGATGGGGTCATTCAAAGACAACTTACTGTAGTAAAAGTTTTTGAATCGTTGGAAAAATCCCTAGTTATGCATGAAAATCATTTTGAAATAAAAAAAAATAATTGTCAATTTTCATGGTGGTCATACTACCCAGCACAGATTAGATAGACAGACAGACAGATAGATGACAATGACGCAATTTACCTCTGCTCCTATGGGTCCTTGAGGACCTCTGGGCCCATGCTGTCCTGGGGGTCCCTGTTGAGAAATAAGTAGCGTATGATTGAAGGTTTCTTACCCTTTTTTTAAAGACAGAAAATACTCTGAATCCTTTAACTCGGTAGTTCTTAACCGTGTCCCTATTTTCAGCTCACAAAATCCTGTCATATCCAAAGATTAGCCAAATTAGTGCTTACAGTGACAGTTGTTGATCAAGAAGCCCCAGTTAAAATACTTGATTGATCTGCATTTTATTTAAATATAAATATAATTCTCCTTCCATCCTGTCCCCTTTTCTGGTTTGCCACAGCAGATAAACACTTTACATTTTCCTGATCCTGTCATACTTGTCAATCCCAAAGGAAATCTCGGCATCTTTGACTTGGCTTCCTCCAGCTCTACCTCTGTCTCCTGCCTGTTGGTAGAACTCCCTCTCTTCCATAGTCTGCGTTGCTCTGAACAGTTGACCCTAAGCTTCTAAACTGTCTTTCAAGTTGGCACCAGAACACTTTCCCTTCACTCAACAGTCATCTTGTTGCTCTCTAAATTCTGATAAACAACATAGTCGGACCACTAGTCATTATGTTTAATTCCGGGAACCGGGATTCTCGGGAAAATTTGGGTGAAAAAAGTGAGGTGCGTCTATTTGTTGTTATACAGTAACATTGACTGAGGTGAAGGTTCTTAATTGTTTACGGTAATGCAGGTTAAGCACTCAGCAATTAGGCTAGGTGCATAGCCACCATGTAATGATGTCTGCATCTGTGAACAGTTTTATGTGGGGACAATTTGAAAAATTAGACAGTGACAACGCCAAATGTTTAATTTGTAACCGGATCATGAAGTATGCTGTGGGATCAACAACTGGACTATGCAGATATTTTGAGTCCAAACATGACAAAAACAGAGAAGAAAGACCATTGTGTATTGCAGCAGATGTCGCCCACAACCGTGGCTGAGCCTTTATAGGTGCTGTGGAGATGAAACGTCATGTAGACATATTGTTTTCCATCACTAATTGTAGCCTAAAATAGCTTATTTATGTAGCTAAATTGTACATAATTTCATGTACAATGCAGGTTGGCACGGATAATTGAATAATATTTTAATAAAGACTATACACAGGGTACAGTAATAAATAAATAAATAGCTTGTCTGGGAATTCTGGGATTTAATTTTTTGTAATTTCTGGGAAAAATATTAAACCCTACTAGTCATCTACCACTACTTTCTCAAGGCACTCTTTCCCCAGTTTTGCTTCCACTGGAATGTCATTGGGAGCAACTGCCTTTCCTCTATTCATTCTCTTCAGAGCTTCTCTTATTTCATCCTTTCAAATGTGTTCTTCCTATTATCATCTGGCTCCTTATTTCTATGCTCCCTTTTTTTTCCTCATTTAAGAACTTCCTCACTCATGACTACATTTCCATCTCTGTCCTTAAAAAAACCTCATTGCTCGCACATCCTTCCTAGTCTGGTCTCTCTTTCTTGCCAATCTGTACTTTCTCTCCCTCCTTTGTGTCTAACCTATCATACGACTCTTAATATGCATTTATTTGCCCTTAACCTATCTCCCTATCTCCTGCCTAGTACTTCAGTCTATTGTCTTCTGCCACTTTCCCACCTCCTCTTTGTTTATCTCTTCCCCTGAACACTCTCATGAACCACATCATTCCAACACCAGGTCTCTTTGTCTCCCTTTCTCGGCGCAGAAGATATACCTAGAATCTACCTGTCTTCAAATTCACTCTAGCTATAGTCTCCTAATCATCTGGAAACTCCTCCCCACAGCCCAAAAGTGCCCTAACATCCTTTGTAAAGTTACCTCTTGATCTTCTGCTCCATCTTAATCCTCTTCCTTTTTCTCACCTCCATTGTCAACTGGCACACTACTATCATATGCTGTTCAGCCACACTCTCATGTGACACCACCATATAGATTCTAATCTTCTTTAGATTATCTCGTCACTCTGTGCTTCTCTCTCTATTGAAAATAGGTGTTTAGCACGGCCATTTCCATTCTCTACGCAAGATCTACCACTGCCTGTCCTTCCAAGTCTCTATCTCTAACTCCGAGCCCATCACTTCCTAATCACCTTTGTTCCCTTCCCCTACATGGCCATTCAAGGCTCCAATTACCACCCTCTCTCCCTTGAGCTAATTTACCTCCACCACATTGCTGGCACATTCTTCCTTATGATCACCCTACCCCATTTCTCTTACACTCCAAACCATGGTTAAAAAGTCAACTCCAATATTCCTGGTCCCCTGTGCACACAAAATGGCTTGCGTTCCTCTTTCCATTCTATCAGCAAGTTCTCTACCTTTCCTTGTCGTTGTAACTCTCAAAACTCTTTGCCTCTCTTCTTTGTCTTCAACCAACAGAAATCAGATTTCCAATGATACCCTGTAAGTCAACAGCACTGTTTGCCACTGTTGATAACCTTGGCCCCGACCAATTTGGTATGGAAATTAACCTTTTGATTCGCATCATTGATTCGGCCAAAGTTTTACACTAGATGTCCTTCCTGACGCAACCCTCCCCAATTATCCAGGCTTGGGATGGCACTAATAAAACACTTGCTTGCGCTCCCTAGTGGCTGGTTTAATTGTTTAATATGTTCAAAGTTAAAACAAAAATTTGTTCAAAAATGTTTAGCAATACTGGATATTTCGGGTGACTCTATTAAAATTCCAAGAAAGACAAAAAGGTTGAAAAAGACATTTAACTATAAAATATTTCCAATAGACATGTGCATCACTTTGGCTGTTTTGTGATCATTTTATTTCAGATGTCACTTGGGCAGTATGGACCTAGTGGTTAAGGAAGTGAACTTGGTTCTTGTTAGAATAATATTAAGTTATCCCATATTTCTCATTGTGGAGGCGGGGCAGAGGTTAGCGGTCAGAGACGGCAGAGAGCGCACAGGAGTGGCAACGCAGGTGCAGCAACATATACAGGTGAGAGGTCTCTCCCTGTATAAGTAGGAATAGTGAAGTGAGAGACATTCGAGTGGAATGAGGCAACAGCCGACTGACTTTTACGCCCGGACAGTAATTTTACGCATGGGCGTAACCACCGTGCCAGGACAGCAGTGTGCTCAGTGAAATAAAGATTTGTTAATGCGTACAAGTGTCGGTGATTGTGTCTGGGAGGACTCATATGTCAAAGTCATATTACTGTCTGATTCATTATTTTACCGTGTGCTGTTGTTGCCTGCAACACAGGACCAGAATATGGACCTTCACCTTTACAAGTAAACATTTGCTGCCTGCCTTTGCCTTGATTTTGCGGTTGACTTTGTTTTACCTTCCGAGAAAACATTTGCTGTTGTCCATGTTTTATTTCCACAAGCTGAACACTGACCACGATAAACTTGTCCTACCCTGATAATGATTGCTTAACTTTAAACATTGTATAAGAATTGTTTTTAAGCATTGTGCCATGTTACAAATAAGTGATTTCCCTACCCCTTAGATTTGCAACGTGATTGGTGTAACTAGGGACCTCCTGTCTTCAATACAAGGAGAAATGGAGGAGTGTACAAGGAGAACGTTCTAGGGATCAGACAGGTTGTGCATGTCTCACGTTCTCCTCATGAGAACTCTCACGTTTTCTCATGAGTAATTTGAACAGCTGTCTTTTCCTCATTTTTTAATGAACTTGGCATGTTTTAGGTTGTTTTAACCTGACAGTTCTTCAGAGGCTTTTGTTTGAGTGCACCACATGCCAAGTTAGCCCCACTGTTTGTTAAAGGATTAAATGCAAAGGTCACGCGTGCAGTGGTGTGCATCACAATGTTACAACAAGGAGTTTGCTTTCCTTCCTTTCCCTGTTCAGCCACTGGTCATGTGACTGTTATCGAAAAAGGGTTTAGCTGTAAGCAACTGGAGTTCTTGGAGTTGAGACGTTTTATTCCTCAGCTTAGGAACATCATCAGTTTCTGGTTGATGTAAAGGGGACCTCTAGTATGCTCCTCTAGACCACTCCCTTAACTCCTGGACAAAGGTGTGTTTTGGTCACACCTTTTTAGACACAAACTGCTCCTGATGGTAATAAGCAGTTTTCTTGACACATGTCCAGATGGGTATAAATGGCTTAATTCACTCTTCTCTCAAACCACCAGTCTTCCTTGTTCAAAATATGCCCATCTGAGTCCTAGAAAGTGTCCCTTTTCTTTGAGATGGAGATAAACTGATGACTCATGCCCTGATGTGGTTGCCCTCCTGTGCTGGGCCATGTGTTTGCAGAGTGGTTGTTTTGTCTCCCCAATTTACAGACATGGACAGTCTTCACTGCATTTTACTGTCTGACCACAAGTTTTCTGTTGGAAGTTTGCCCTTGGGATGAACTACCCTCTGTCTGAGTCTGTTGCCTGGTTTGAAATAAACTGGAATGTTGTGTTTGTTGAATATCCTACATATTCATGAATGACAGAGCAACGAGATGATTGTCACAAAAGATAATGCTCATTAGACAGCCGGAGCTGAGGATAACCTCGTTAACATCAGTCATGTCAACTTCCTGCTTACAGTCAGTGTCTGGTCTCTTCCACTCCACTACGTGTTCTATGTGGATTTTATTTCTCTATTTCAGAGGTTAAAATGGCCTTTGTCTATCTTAGACACAATTATTTTGTTTCTTTGCACTGAAAGTTTGGTCTAATCGCTACTGCTTGTTGACTTTGTTGTATTCTCCATGCATTTGAGTCATACTGTCAACGCAACTGCTTTAATGGGCTAAAATTAAATGTCAGGCTGATATTTTCTCATTTTAATTCATGTGATTTGGTCTAGGAAATACATTATGTTCTATGCATGCTTAAACCAGTTAACTGAGTTTATAGATGTGATTTGACCACTTCTTAAAGATTGGTAGCTTATTCATATGTAATCTTCATACATTTCTTGATCGATACAAGGGAAACACAGCTATTTTTGACAGTAGAACACCTCAACAATAGATGTGGCCTGGACTCAAATCTTCATGATTTAACATCTTGAGGAAAATCTTTTAAATAAACAAAGATATTATTTCAGATCAGTGTATCTTTTGCAAGACAGCTCATGACTTCTGTACAAATACATATATTACAAAATAAGATGAGAAAAATTATATCGACATTATATACATGACAAACCACTCAAAATTACTGCTTGTGAAAGCAATTTTACATATATTTTGTATAATATATGTATAATAACTTGTAGAACGTTATTATAGTAGTTATACTATAGTTATTATAGTATAGTTACATTAGTTTATATTAGTATATTTATATTATAATAGTAGCACTAGAATAATCAAAGGCAGATGACAGAGGACTATTAAAAAATTTGGACACAGGACATAAAAATAGTAATCTGGGATTAGCTCTAATCACTATATGAACGCCATTCTCACGTTCTCTTTATGTGCTGTAGATCACTGGGCACGTAATGAATTCTTGTTTTCTAGCCCATGTTACATCATCTCTGTCTGTCTTGGCTCAAATATCTGCAATCAGGCCCAATGTTGTTACATTTAGTTGGTAGTGTATGATATTCTACTTGTGGAAAAATATTTTTTCAATTTAGTTTTTGATTTAATTTTTATTAATCTTTTGCCCCTTAATCTTTTCAGGGTCACGAGGGGCAGAAGAAAATTCCAACAAAAAAAAAAGCAATACAATAAAGTGTGGGGAAAAGAGTTAATGCCCCCAAATAATGTAATCTAGTGTTTATCATTTGTTATTTAAATTGATGACAGCATAGGGTAAAAATAAACATAAACTAAAAAACAATGTTTTGGGTTAAACGTTATAGTCTTTAAAACACTCTCAGGCACCATAAACCTGTCATTATCACCAAAATGTTGGTATGTTGACAGTATTAAGTGAGAATTATATAATGGAAAACACTGAAAGAAAACCACAGAACATGAACATGCCAGTAGAATAGCAGTGTCATAAAGCTATGCTAAATAGCTAAGCTAGATAGCTTTGTTTAGCTTAGCCAATAGTTTAGGTAGCAGGGAAACATGTTTTGATCTTGCTGAAAATTTCTCACCATTGAGCCCACATGTCCGCTTTCTCCTTTGTCTCCAGGCGGCCCTGGCATTCCCTGGGAAACCAATAAAACAAATATTATGAATTAGTTGTGGCAGTGCTCTGATTATTGCACTGTCCCAACCTATTTGACTTCCAGTGGACTCGCCACTCACAAAAAGGCCGACAGTATGGAGCAGTGTGATTTGAATGGAAGTCATGGAGACTGATTCCAGGTCACAGATATAAGGATGAAGATGAACAAGTTCATGAATTATGAGATAGTGCTTCTAATCTAAAACCTTACCATCTATTGTCTAAGAATACTCATTAATCATCCAAAGCAAGGGTGCCCAACTCATTTTGGTACATAACACCTAATTAGAGGTAAAGCAGGTTAGACTACGTAGTACAATCATAATATTTGTACCGATAAATTGCAAAAAGTGTGTAATTTGGTTCATATGCAAAGGGTAATGTGTCTGTGAAGATTATCATTCATCCATGTCATGATATTGAAAAAAAGGTTTAGTTGTCAGCAACTGGGCATCTTCATGAAGGTTGAAAGATGGTTAATTCCTTCAACTGAGTGGCCTCATCTGTTTTGCTTTACGTCAGAGGGAATACAAGTTCTTATCCTCTAGACCAGGGGTCGGCAACCTTTTACACCCAAAGAGCCATTTGGCGCCAGTTTCCATGTAAAAGAAAACACTGGGAGCCGCAAATATTTCTTTTTGTATCTATAATGAAGATAACACAGTATATGTTTTTGTTACCTTTACAGTTTTTTTTACCTTTACCTTTTTTTTTTTCTTTTTTTTGCAACACGGTTAACTGATAAATCTCCCCCAGTCAGTTCTGTTCAGCCCACGTCAAAACTGTTTCTGGTGCCGTTGGTATAAAGTTGAACAAAGTAGCTTTAACAATTGAACCATGTTCTGTAAATCTAATGAAGATGACAGAGAACTGGTCAGTGTGAAGGACAGATGACCTTATTGATGAGATCAGATTGATGTGGGTGTTTATCTGAATCTCATCTTTGTTCTTTTCATGACCAGATTTCACTGTAGTGACACAATCCCATTTCTAAACCTGCTGATAGACATGAATGTTGAACTCGAGTTAATAAATATAAATAAAAACTTATAGTTAATGTGATTATGAGTAACTACCATTCCATTGTTGCAGTTTTCTAAGTCTGTTAATTGTGCTGAGTCATGCCGTTCAGACACATTACAGACGCTCAGACATTTGCTCCGTGCTGAAAAAAAAAATAAAAGGTAATATTACTGACCCCCCTGCCCGCTCTTCCCTCCTTTGCTATGACGGTGGGAAGAGGTGAGAGCGCTCTGTTCCGCAGTCTGCGTGCACGCTCCACGACAGCGTGTATGGTGAAATCAGGAGCCGCAACTGCGGAGCTGCGTGTTACCGCCCCCTGTTTTGGCCGATAAAAATATTAAAAACGTTTTACTTTAATGTTACAAGTTTACTACATATCAGAATTATATTTTAAAATCAACAAACTAAAATAAAATAAAATTTTAATGAAATACTTATTATTCATTTTCCAAAGTCACAGAGAGCCAAAACAGAAGGATGAAAGAGCCACACGTGGCTCCGGAGCCACTGGTTGCCGACCCCTGCTCTAGACCAATGTTCCCTCGAATTTTCCATATGTCTGCGCAGACAGGCAACCTCTCTGAGCAAACTAAGGACCACTGTGAGCAAAATTAGATATACACGCTGTGGCCACACACACCAGTATCAAGCAAGGGATCATAGCAGGTTTATTGGCTTTAAAAGAATTAAATGACAACAGCAATTAATCCACACTCCCGTCTTCGTACAATTCCACCAGCATTCAAATGACTTTTCTGCTGAATGTGATGCTTGAAGTAGTCCAACGTCCATTCAATCCACACTTTTCCCTCTGGAAACTTGCTTGTTACTTTAGCTTCGCAGCATGTTTTGTAGAGCAACCCTTTCTCACTTGAAACAAAAAAATCTCACCCAGTAACACTCTTGTTCTTCTGTTCGCACATACTCGGACAGCACAATTTCATCTTAAAAGAACCGCAATTCTTTTTTACTTTGGCTTTGTGAGTGGTTGTGCCACTGCCTGTTTGTTTTGCCAATAAGGGGTTAGCGCAACGTTGATCCGCGTTTATCTGTCTTCACCATTGTGAGGGCGGGGCAGTGGTTAGCGCACAGCTGCAGCGGAGATAGCAGGTGAGTGGCGAGGCTGATGCTGCACTGTGCACAGGTGGTAACATTTCCACTAATTATTCCTCTCCTTTCATAAGTAGGAGCCGGGTTCACAGGAGGAGGAGAGAACAGATTGAGAGACACTGAGAATGCAACCCCGTTGAACCAAACTGCACTGTGTGTGTGCCTGACAGCCGGGCCACTACTGAAGTGACACGATAAAAGAAAACTGTGTGTTGAACTTGGTATCTGAGTCATTGGTGTTCAGAGGACTCACAGACTACCACAACCATCTATTCACATTCAGCCGCCCCGTCAGCTAAATGCTAACCGACAAAACAGCAGCACTTAGGCATAGAGTGCTGTTCATGACATTGATTGGCTGCGTATGTAAACACGTGTAAACCGCATCATATCATTGGCTGGACAGTGTTAGTTATTGTTTTACTAAAGTACCGTCTGTTGTCACATGCCAGTTAGTGAGTTGCATTACAAAAAAAACGAATTATTTAGTAAACCTATTTGCTTATTTTATTTACACTTCAGGTTGGATTTTATTTTATGCGCTGCGTAGATATGCTGTGCGTGGAGAACATGGGAGCAGTGCGCAATTGCGCAGGCACGCAGCCTAGAGGGAACGTTGCTCTAGACCAATCTTTTCTCCAATGGACAAAGGTGTGAAGAGTAGTTAAAGACATTTGGCAGTAGAATCTGCTCCTGCGGGTGAAGACCAGCTAGCATGTCACATGAACAGATGTGAATGGTAGCCTTTGTGGTCTCACCCATCTAGAGGAGACTGCTGTGGTATTTATGAGCAGTTAAACTGGAATCTAAAGGCGAATGGTATTAAACAGATGACGCAGACAACCCCCCACCCCCCCCACATGCACACACACCCGCCAAACTCTCAATTCAAGGTTGGTTTGGTGGGAAGGAGGACAAGCCATCTATATCCAACTACCAGTGTTTCCTCTTACATCAACCAGAAAAATGATGAAGTTCCTCAGTTGAGGAATAAAATGTATCAAATCTAAGAAGTCCAGTTACTAACAACTAAACCTTTTGGACAAGCAAAAGGTACAGTAGTTAAAACTTCATATTTTTTGTATTCTGTTTATACGTACACAATTTCTGAACATAAGAATATTTTTCATTTTTAAATTTGACAATAAAACACCAAGCTTTAGACATGTGGCAAACATATGGCTTACAGACCATTTGTTTGCCAACCCATGTGTACTGTATGCTGATGCAAATTAGTTTTGTTGTAAAAAATAATTGCCATAATATCATGGTGTCCGTTTATGGTTAGATTTCAAATCAGAAAACACAAATAATTGCACAAACAGAAAAATTTCTTCCTACCTGTAGACCAGATGAACCAGATGCCCCTTTGAAGCCACTCGGTCCTTCATCTCCCTTTGTTCCAATCATTCCCTGCTGCCCACGAGGTCCAGGTTCACCATCTGCACCCTTAAACACACATAAAAATGTGCTTATGAATAATGTACAACACAAATTACCCCTTATGGCGAAAACGGCATCAGCAAGGCAGTCTACGTCGCTCAGATCAGCATCGCCGGGGCCTCACTCTGCAGCCAGACCCTAGATTGGAGCTCATAGGCGAGTGCCTGGTGGCCAGGTTTGGGTCCATGGGACCCAGCCGGGCTGAGCCTGAAGGCAAACCATGGACCCACCTTCATGTGGACTCATCACCCGCAGAATGGCCCACAAGGGGCTGATGCCGTGTGATTTGGGTGGCAGTCATCAGCGTGTTACCCCATTGGCCCAATCCCCGGACAACCACTCTAGGGGACAACCACTTGCCTCCAAACATAGTTTGGGTTCTGGGACCCAACTCCTTGAGAGAGGCTGGTTTATCTTCTACTCTGGAGTTACTCACGGTGAGAGGCTGCAAGCTGGAGAATGCTTATTTATAGCTCACCAGCCATGTGTTGGAGTTTCCCCCACTGAGTGAGAGGGTTGCTTCCCTGTGCATCCAGGTCAGAGAAAGGAATCTCACTCTGGTGGTCTGGTCTCACTCATGTGGGCAATCACAGTGACACCTGGAGAGGCATGATTGGGAGGAACAGTCTCCCTGATCTGAATCCGAGTGGTGCTTTGTTGTTGGACTTCTGTGCGAGTCACAGTTTGTCCATAAAAAACCCCATGTTCAAGCATACATCAGTGCACTTGGCTACTGTACACCCTAGGACCGAGGTCAGATGACACGACTACAAAGGAGGTGTACATATGTTTTGGACACTCGCGTAGATGCCTTTAACTCCTACCTCCGTGGGAGCTTTGGTTCTGAGGGAGTGGGGAGATATTGAGTCTAAATGGACCATGTTTTCCTCATCCATAGTAGAAACAGCTGTCCGAAGCAGTGGACGTAAAGTATAGGGTGCCTGTCAGGTCGGCAACCCTCGAATTGGGTGATGAACACTGGAGGTTGAGGTTGCGGTGAAGTTCGAGAAGGGGTCCTACCTAGCCTGGCTGGCCCGAGGGACTCCAGAGATTACCAACAGGTGCAGGCTGGCCAAGTGGAAGTGGTGAAAGCAAGTACTTGGGCTTGAGAAAAGTTTGGGGAGGCCATGGAGCAGGATTATCAGTTGGCATCAAAGAAGTTCTGGCAAAACACCTCAGAAGAAGGAAGCATTTCCCCGTCCACACTGTGGACGCTGTTGACCACTATAGGGACTGTTGTTGGGCGGTGGAAGGAATACATTGAGGATCTCCTAAATCCTACTGACACGTCTTCTGCAGAGAAGGAGAGACAGGGTGCTAAGTGGTTGATCCATCCATCTCCTGTGCTGAAGTCACTGAAGTTAAGAAATTGTTAGGTGGCAAGGCGCAGTGATGAGATCCATCCTGAGCACCTGAAGTCTCTGGATGTTGTGGGACTGTTGTGGTTGACACTTATCTACAACATTCCGTGGCATTCCAGGTGGGTACCTCTGGAGCAAACTGGGGTGGTGGTTCCTATTTTAAAAAGAGGACGGTAGGGTGTGCTGCAAATACTGGGGTATCACACTCCTCAGCCTTCCGGGAAATTCTACTATGGTATTGGGGCTGGAGGCTCTTTGTTAAGAGCTGTCCAGTCCCTGTATGAACGGAGCAGGAGCTTGGTTCGCATTGCCGGTAGTAAGTCAAATCTGATCCCAGTGCATGTTGGGCTACAGGAGGGCTGCCATATGTCACTGGTTCTGTTCGGGAGACACCAGATGATGTTGTCCTGTTGGCCCCATCCAACTAGAACCTGAAGCATGTGCTGGAGCGGTGTGCAGCTGAGTGTGAAGCGGCTGGGATGGAAACTAGCACCAGTCCGAGGCAATGGTTCTTGACCGGGAATAGGTGGTCAGCACCCTCAAGGTCAGACCCAGCCTCAAGTGGGGGAGTTTTAGTATTTTGGGGTTCATAAGTTATGGGAGAATCGAATGGGAGATTGACAGGCGGATTAGGGCAGCGGCCGCAGTATCACGCTCGCTGTATCGGTCCGAAAGAGCTAAGTTAAAAGGGGGAGCTCTCAATTTACTGGTCAATCTTCTCCTACTCTCAATTATGGGCATGACCTTTGGTTCTTGACCGAAATAAAGCATTCCTGGATACAAGCGGCAGAATAACCTTTCTCCGTAGGGTGGCAGGGCGCTCCCTAAGAGATAAGGTGAGGAGCTCTGTCACCCGTGATGAGCATTGAGAAGAGCTATTGCTCCTTCACATCAAGAGGAGCCTCTCAGCCTGCTCCCACTGGGTCATGTCCCACTGAGACCCATGACCTAGGACACGCTTGAGCAACTATGTTGCCTGGCTGGCCTTGGAATGCCTTGGGAACCACCCAGGTGAGCTGGAGGAAGTGTCTGGAGAGAGGGAAGTCTGGGTGTCCTCCAAATGCTACCCCCCACGATCTGGCTCCAGATAAGCGGATGAAGATGGATGGATAGACAAATTACACCGACTTCTTATTATAGGTTTATTAACATACTGTTAGTCCAAGCTGGCCCACAGGTCCTTGAAGCCCAGTGGGTCCTGGTGGACCCTGGAAAAATAGAGGAACACATAGGTAGGATGAGGAACGTAATAAACAGAAAAGACAAAGTGTAAAAAAAATAAGCCATCAAGATTTTATACATTTTGAAGGGATTGTTTTAATTTAAATTCTTATTTCAAACTGTGAAGTAGATTGACCGGTTCGGGTTTATGGTTTTATTGGTATTGATTGCACATTTTACTAAAGCTGTTTATTTCTTTCACATTTATAGTTTCAATACTTGCAGGATTCCTTTTAACCATTGACCTATTAGCCATATCTTTACCAAATGTATATTGGCTTCTTTATATAGTTTCTTGCAGAACAGGATGCATATAATGACAGTACAGTAATTTAGTTAACACTTACAGCTTCTCCTTTCTCTCCTTTACTACCCTTCTGGCCCGGTAAACCATTTTCCCCCTGCAGAGACAAACTAGCTCACATTAGTAAGGACGTAGAAAGTAGAAAACTTGCTTACGATAGTAATCCCGTTACCTTGTCTCCATCATCGCCTGGTGGTCCAGGTGGTCCTGCAGGACCTGGCAATCCGACAGCTCCTACTATCCCATCACAGCCTGCTGGGCCAATGGGTCCTTTCCCCCCCTGATAAGCCGAAACAAACACAACACAATTTATACTACGTCACGGAAATCAGGGACGGGCATGGCGTGGAAAGAGTTTAGGACCCAGATGCAGGACTGTCAGGGTTTTAATAAGAAAATGAACAGAACAGAAAATCCAACAAGAACAGAAACAGGCAAAACGCATGGCAAGCAACGACCAGAAACAAACATGAAACAATGAACCGGCAAGACTAAGTGAGGGAGAGGGGTATATATACACAGGACAACAGGTGACACGAGTGAGACTAATGATAGAGACACAGGTGAGAGTGATCACACTGACGAGCAGACAGCAGGAAGGGGAGACAGACAGACATGACAATACTTTACATATTTACAAGGAGGTGTGCAGGTGCAGAACTTTAGTTAATTAGGATCGATGCTTTAAAGCAGTAATCTGTGAAAAGAGAGGTGCTTTCCAAATAACCG
The DNA here is from genome assembly GCA_016785265.1 of Paraplagusia blochii. NCBI lineage: Eukaryota > Metazoa > Chordata > Actinopteri > Pleuronectiformes > Cynoglossidae > Paraplagusia > Paraplagusia blochii. The sequence continues at coordinate 145,891 of JAFBJS010003406.1, read as the reverse complement.
TTCACAGCCCTTGACAGCCCTTAATTATTTTTACATTTTTCATAATAAAATATTCCAATGGGAGATCACATGTTGTTTATCACCAATAGCTAGAAGGAGATGGCACTGTGTGTGTTGGCAAACACATGGTTCATGATGTGAAAATAGCAATTTTCTTACAGCCTCGCCTTTCTCTCCTGTTGGCCCAGCAGGACCAACACCACCCTGTCGTCCAGGCTGTCCAATCGCACCAGCTGGCCCAGCAGGGCCTCTCTCCCCAGTTGAACCCTAGAAAAAAGGAGACAGCAAGATGGGATGGCAATTCAACGTACACACCCACAGCCCAAAAATGATTTTATAATATAAAAACAAACTTCATCTTACAATTATTCCTGGAACACCAGGAATACCTTCTCCTCCTTTCAGACCAGCAGGTCCCTGAACACAGGGGCAGTAAAAAAAAAAACATTTACATACATCCAGCAGCAAAGTGTAATACCAAAATTGTTTACTGTATGACTCATTTGTCTATGTTTGTGATGTGCTTCACAATGACACATTAATATCAAATGAACCCTTGACATTCAGACAGTATGTGATATATATGGTTAAGGTCAGCAAGTGAAAATATTTAACTACACTCCTGTAGAGCACAAAAAAAACAACAATTATCAGGAATGGTTTGGTCATGGTAGTTTCAGAAGGACATTGCGACATGAGTGTAACTCTAACCACACTAACCACCTCATAACTGAAGAAGTTATGAGGTGCCTCAGGGTGATGTTCAAGGCATCTGCCTTACATAGAGACTGTCCTCGGTTCAAGCCCCAAAACATTGCGGGGCAGCTTGTGCAAGATTATATTTCCTCATTGTAAGATGAAATAGGGACTGATTTTCTTTATACTAAATGTATTGGTATTAAAATGTAGTTGATGGTTTGCCAAATTTATAACGGTTTACACTTAGCAACGAAGAAAACACTGGAAAAACTTGACAAAAATGAGCAAAATAAACAACAAACAAAACATAATAACAAACAAGGAATTGATTTTTTTTTCTCAAAATTATTAATATAGGATAACAAAAAGATTACAATTGCTCAAATGTGACTACATTTGTTAAATATTTAAAGCATAAATTCTCAATTGAAAAAATGTGGAATACATAAAACCAAGCTCAAAAATGCAAAAAAAAAATATTACTGATGATTAATAGCATAGGATTAACATAGGAATGGCTATACATTGGCACTAGCATAGATAAGGGTAAACTAAAGCAAAAATGAATACTTTTACAGAGAATTAGCAAAATAATACACTAAATATAGCAAATTACAAATTAAAAAGCTCTCTACTAGACAGTGCCACTAAATTAAAGTCATACAGGACATAACATTATAGGGACTAGATATTTCCAGATGTTAAGGATATAAATGTGTTACCATTGGACCAGGGGTCCCTCTGCTCCCTCTGAAACCTTGATGTCCGGATGGACCACTTTTCCCCAGGGCACCTGGTGGACCTGGATTTCCCTTAAAATCACACGCATATGGACATTTGTGTTTCTGTGAGGTATAAGCCACAATACAGAATACAAACATTTATCTTATCTTAAAAACGGTCATGCTCTCAACACTCACTTGTGTGTCCTGTGTGTTATTTATTAGTAAATTACAGTAGAGAGAAGTATGAGACAGAAGATGGTGGAGGTATGAGAATGGAAGCCTTTCCTACACAACAGTGTGATTATAAGGATAACACTATGACAAACCCCACTCACCTTTGTGCCTTCCTTCCCAGCTGATCCTGGTAAACCCTGCTCACCGGGTGGTCCTGGTGGACCTGGATGGCCTCTGTCTCCAGTTGGCCCTGTTTCTCCAGATTTACCCTATAAATGTTTGATACATTATTGTGAATCTGCAGAAAATGCAAGGGAAATAAGTACATTGGGGGCTCAATCTATAAGGTCAGTGGCCAGCTATTTTCCGACTTACTAGGAACTGCTAAGGTTCCACAACTGCTAAGGAAGCACTGCGTTTAACAGTTCATCCTAGCAACACAAATTCACCTGATCCTGAGTCAGCAACCAGACTCTGCCCTCTGTCTCACTTTTTTAGTGATTGCAGTCAGATTAGTTCTCTCTCTTTTGTGTTTCTTAGTGAAAATCATGGTGAGTCCTGCAACAATGGCAGCCTGGTGCAAATTCTGTGGAGGCGAAACACCCTCTGAAAGTCATTGTGGGTTTACATCACTATGGTTAAGGATATGTACATTTCTTACTTCAGGAAAGTGCTCCTGCTTCAAGTAGAGGGCGAGAAAATGAAAATGTATGATGAATGTATTGTGAGTGGGTTCAGGGTGCTATTAGACCAACTACTAGGTTAGCATTGAGGTCCACTGAGCATGGCACTGTCCCCACTCACTGCTCCTCATGCTTAACCCACCTGTTGTCTTCAAATCCTGTATACACCCTGTGTTCTCCTGGTCAAAATGACCCTTCTTCACTAAATCCCCATTTTAAGCAGTGTATTCAAATTGTAAACATCAAATTTTATTCTGCTTGAAGAAACAACTAGTCTTTTACCAGAAAATGTGTGAATACCTGTGTTATTCCTCTTCACCTGTTTTTCTATGGCTTGTGAAAGATATGTGCAAAAAGGAAGTTCTGGTTGCATTTTTATTCATTCCAGTGAGTTTCTTTTGATTCTTCTTCTTTCTTCTTCTTTTCCTTTCGGCTTATCCCATTTTTCAGGGGTTGCCACAGCGAGTCAATAACCTCCATCTCACCCTGTCCTGCGCATCCTCACCTCCAA